>CAUYLG010008825.1:0-78300 GCA_963573385.1 Cacajao melanocephalus
TAGAACAGACATTTGTTTATCACAGTTCTAGAGGCTGGAAGTCCAAGATAAGGATGCCAGCATGATGAGGGACTGGTGAGGACCCTCTTCCAGGTTGGAGACTGTCACATCCTCCCTGTATCCTCACATGGAAGGGGCTGGGGAGCTCTCTTCTGTCACTCTCAGAAGGGCACTAATCCTGTATAGGAGGGCTCCACCTTCATAACCTCATCATCTCCCAAAGGCCCCACCTCCTAATAGCTTCACATTGGAGGTCTGAGGGTTAGAATTTAAGCCCGAAGGAAAAAACGTTTGCTTTCTGAGACGGAGTCTTGCTCTGTTGCCAGGCTAAAGTTCAGTGGCATGATCTCAGCTCACTGCAGCCTTGACATCCCAGGCTCGACTGATCCTCCCACCACAGCCTCCCAAATAGCTGAGACTACAGGCAGTTACCACCATACTTAGCTGATTTTTAAATTTTTTGTAGAGATGGGGTCTTGCTATGTTGCCCTGGCTGGTCTCAAACTCCTGGGCTCAAGCAATTCTTCCACGTCAGCCTCTCAAAGCACTGGAATTACAGGCATGAGGCGTCACTCCCAGCCCACGATATTATTTCCTGTCTCGGATTTCCTATCTAATAATGATGCCTGGTGGTAAGGATGCTCACAAGTTACAAGAGTAAGGATAATGGAATCACCATCATCTTGGTGATGCACCATCTAAAACCCATTCACAGAGACAAGCACAGGACTTTTGCACATTTTCTTTTATGATCTGGCCTAGAAGTGATACATCTAATCTTGATATTAGAATGTCCATTTTTAAAATCAAGGACATGAGGCGAACACAGTCTTCTGTGTGCCCAGAATGAGATGAGAACTGTATAAATATCTGAGGCAGTTATTCAATTTTTCTTCTATTCACCAATTTTTTTTTTTTTTTTTTTGAGACAGTCTCACCCTGGCGCCCAGGCTGGAGTGCAGTGGTGCGATCTTGACTCTCTGCAATCTTTGCATCCTAGGCTCAAGTGATTCTCGTGCCTCAGCCAGTTGTGCCCCACCATACCAGCCAATTTTTGTATTTTTAGTAGAGACAGGGTTTCGCCAAGTTGCCCAGGCTGGTTTTGAACTCCTGAGCTCAGGCGATCTGTCCGCCTGGGCCTCCCAAAGTGCTGGGATTACAGGTGTGAGCAGGTGAGCCAGGCCTGTTTTTCAATTTTTATTTTTAGAGACAGGGTCTCACTCTGTGGCCCTTACTGCTCTCTAGTGGTTGGACTGACGTTCCCACCAACAGTGAACAAGTGCTGCCTTGTCTCCACATCCTCACCAGCATGTGTTATTGCCTGCCTTTTGGATGTAAGCTATTTTAACGGGGGTAAGGTGATATCTCATCATCGTTTTGATTTGCATTTCTCTGATGATCAATAACATTGAGAACTTTTAATACGCCTGTTTGCCATTTGTATGTCTTCTGAAAAATGTCTATTCAGAAGCTGGGCGTGATGGCTCATGTCTGTAATCCCAGCACTTTGGGAGTCTGAGGTGGGTAGATCACCTGAGGTCAGGAGTTTGAGATCAACCTGGCCAAAACGGAGAAACCCCATCTCTACTAAAACTACACAGATTAGCTGGTTGAGTTGGCAGGCACCTATAATCCCAGCTACTCGGGAGGCTGAGGCAGGAAAATCCATTGAACCTGGGAGGTGGACATTGCGGTGAGTTGAGATCGTTCCATTGCACTCCACCCTGGGTGACAGAGTGAGACTCTGTCTCAAAAAAAAAAAAAAAAAGTCTATTCAGGCCTTTGCCCATTTTTAAAATCAGATTATTAGACTTTGTCTTATTGGGCCAAGCGAAGTGTCTTACACCTGTGATCCCAGCACTCTGAGGGACTGAGGTGGGTGGTTTACCTGAGGTCAGGTGTTCAAGACGAGCCTGGCCAACATTTTGAAACCCTGTCTCTAGTAAAAATAGACAAATTAGCTGGGTGTGGTGGTGGGCGCCTGTAGTCCCAGCTACTTGGGAGGCTAAGGCAGGAGAATTGCCTGAACCTGGGAGGTGGAAGTTGCAGTAAGCGTAGATTGTGCCACTGCACTCCAGCCTGGGCAACACTCTGTCTCAGAAAAAAAATAAAAGATTTTGTCCTGTTGAGTTGTTTCAGCTCCTTCTGTATTTTGAATTAATTTCTATATTTTACTGATCACCTGATAGACATTGTAAATGCACATATTTTGATTAAATATCTAAGTTGCACATGGTTTAGTTTCTGTTTTCTTCTCACTTCCTCAGAGTTTTGTTAGCTTTATAATGTTTACATATTAGCTTGATAATATATTAGTATTTTTAATATATTTAAGAGTTTTCCTAAATTCAAAAGTTAGTCGAGCAAAATTCTTTTACACACGTATAATCTATTGTCCACAAGCCTCTTATTAAATCATCATTGTTGAACTGTTCTGAAATTCTATCTTAATCACACACTAGGTTTTCAGGACAGAACTTGTTCTAAAAGCAAATGTTCTTCCATCAATTTATTGCTTTGTGTTATTGCTTTTGCTCTAAGTTTTCTAATATCATACTTGAGAATAATTTTTTGTATCGACGTAGGATTGACATAACAAAAAATTAACTTTATTTTTTGAGTGGAGTCTTGCTCTTGTCTCCCAGGCTGGAGTGCAGTGGCGCCATCTCGGCTCTGCAACCTCCGCCTCCCCAGTTCAAGTGATTCTTCTGCCTCAGCCTCCTGAGTAGGTGGGATTACAGATGTGCAGCCACCACACTGGCTAATTTTTTGTACTTTTATTACAGACGGGGTTTTGCCATGTTGGCTGGGCTGGTCTCGAACTCCTGACCTCAGGTGATCCATCTGCCTCGGCCTCCCAAAATGCTGCGATTACAGGTGTGAGCCACTGTGCCCGGCCAAAATTAACTATTTTAAAGTGAACAAATCAGCGGCGTTTGGTACATTCATGAAGTGATGCACCTGTCATCTCTCTCTAGTTCAAAGTCATTTTTGCCATCCCAAAATCAGACTCCTTACTCATTAAGTAATCAACCCCAATTCCCCTCTCCACCCACCTCCAAGATCATGCAGCCATCAATCTTTCTTCTCTTCCTTTCTTTCCTCTCTTTTTCTCTTTTCTCTCCCTTCCTCCCTCCGTCCGTCCTTCCTTCCTTCCTTCCTTTCCTCCGTTTCTTCCCTTTCTTCCCTTCTTTCTTGACAGAGTCTTGCTCTGTCACCCAGGCTGGAGTGCAATGGGTTGATGTTGGCTCACTGTAGCCTCTGCCTCCTGGTTCAAGTGATTCTTTTGAGATTCCTGAGTAGCTAGGAGTACAGGCATGCGCTACCGTGCCCGACTAATTTTTGTATTTTTTATTCTTAGGATAGACAAGGTTTCACTATGTTGTCCAGGGTGGTCTCAAACGTCTGACCTCAGACGATCCACCCATCTCTGTCTCCCAAAGTGCTGGGAGGCGTGAACCAAGATACCTGGCCATCAACAATTTGACTTCTCTTTCTATGGATTTAACTATTCTAGATATTTTATATAAATGAATTTATACCACATACTACCTACTGTGTCAGCCTTCTTTCATTTAGTATGTTTTCAAGGTTCATCTACACGGTAGCAGATACCTTTCTTTTTTTGGAGACAGGGTCTCACTCTATCACCCAGGCTGGAATGCAGTGTTTTGATCTCAGCTCACTGCAACCTCTGCCTCCCGGGTTCAAGCAATTCTCCTGCCTCAGCATCTCGAGCAGATGGGACTACATGTCGCCACACCCAGTATTTTGTTGTTGTTGTAGAGATTGTCTCGCTATGTTGACCAGGCTGGTTTCAAACTCCTGGCCTCAAAGAGTCCTCTTGCCTTGACCTTATTTAATATGTAGGGATTACAGGCACAAGCCACCACACCTGGCATTTTTTTTTTTTTTTTTTTTTTTGGTAGAGATGTCTATGTTGACCAATCTGGTTTCAAACTCCTGGCCTCAAATCATCTTCTTGGCTTGGCTTTCCAAAATGCTAGGATTACAGGCTCAAGCCACCACACCCAGTCCTTCATTCCTTTTTATTACCGAATAATATTCCATTATGTTGATATATTGCGTTCTGTTTATGCATAAGTCCATTAGTAGACACTTGGGGTTTTTCCACCTTTGGCTATAGAGGTAGGCTTCTGTAAACATGGATGAGCAATGATTTGTTTGAGCACACTTCTTTTGGGTATACACCAAGGAGTGGAATGGCTGGGTCATCTGTCGATTCCATGTTTATAACTTTTTTTTGAGACAGAGTCTCACTCTGTCGCCCAGGCTGGAGTGCCATGGCACAATCTCGGCTCACTGCAACCTCCGCCTCCAGCCTCCCGGGCTATCTGCTATGATGTGGGGACAGACATCTGCATTGCAAGGGCAGGCTGAAGAGTTGCCTGCTGGAGCTCAGCTTCTTTCTTGCTTACAATAAAGGGGGCTCATTGAAGGGCTGTCACCACATGTTAGGGAAGACTTGAGGGACTCACACTGTGGGCTCTCCTCATTTATGCTGAGGGTGCTGCTTCGTGATCCTTCTATCAACTCTTATTTTGGGATAATTGAATGAGAGGTAGAACCTGTTGCGTTTTTTTTTTTTTGAGACAAAGTCTCACTCGGTTGTCAGGCTGGAGTGCAGTGGCATGATCTCGGCTCACTGCAACCTCCACCTCCTGTGTTCAAGCCGGTTCTCCTGCTCCAGCCTCCCGAGTAGCTGGGATTACAAGTGCCCACCACCATGCCCAGCTAATTTTTGTATTTTTAGTAGAGATGGGGTTTCACCATGTTGGCCAGGATTGTCTCGATCTCTTGACCTTGTGGCCTGCCCGCCTCAGCCTCCCAAAATGCTGGGATCACAGATGTGAGCCACAGCACCTAGCCGGGTTGTCTGTTGAGATTCTGGTGACTCTACTGGGGAAGACTGTGGTGTCATTGCTGGGGATATTCGTGTCTGCTCTTGGGGAGACAAGGGAGGCAAGCTAGGGTTTGCGTTGAGTGAGTGTGTTGTGGAAGCCAGAGCTTTCTTCAGTATGTAGTGGACTGAAAGTTGCCTTTTTGGGTTTCCTTAATGTTAGACAAATATGGGGGATCACTTGGGGAAGCTCTCATCTGATGGAATCCTCATTATGTTGGGGGGGTGTGACTAAGAGGCCTAAGGTCCAAGTTCCTGCTTTTTGGAGACCTGCAGGATCACTACCTTTGACTCAATATTTTTTAAGTATTGGGGAGACAGAGAAGTGTAACTGGATGGAGGTCCCATTGTCTTAGTTTGGGGAGAAGATTGGGCATCATTTGGTGGGGCTCCACTTATCTCTGCTCAGTGGGTCTGGAAGGGTCTCCTTCAACCTATTTTCTCTAGTGTTGGGGGGATCAGTAGAGTCACTTTCTGTGCCTTCCTTATTATTGGTATAGATGGGGAGGGTCACTGGGCTCGGGCTCCTCATTCTTTAGTCCTGAGGCGAAGCTGAGGAAGCCACTTATGGGACTGCTGTCATTTCAAGTATTGGAGATAACTGGAAGTGCTTACTGAAATTCCTGTCAGTTCTACTTTTGGGAGGATGGATGTCTTGCTTTCTCAAACAATATATTTTGTGTTTGGGGATGACACTTGCTGAGGACCTGTTATCTCTGGTTTTGGAGGGGCCTGATGACCCCTTACTAAGACTTCTGTCAGCTCTATTGCTGGATACAGACTATACACACCACTTGTTGGGGCTTCCATAAACACTGGTTTTGTGTGTTTGTGTGTGTTGGGGGAATCTCTTGCAAGGCTTTCCACCACCTTTAGTTTGGGGAGATCAGTTTAATGTGTTTTTAAAAGCATTTTATTTGGAAACTTTAGATGTACATAAAAGTTGTAAAACTGGCTGGGTCACTGTCTCATGCCTGTAATCCCAGCACTTTGGGAGGCCGAGGCGGGTGGATTACCTGAGGTCAAGAGTTTGATACCAGCCTGGTCAACATGGTGAAACCTCATCTCTACTAAAAATACAAAAATTAGCCAGGCGTGGTGCTATGCACCTGTAATCCCAGCTACTCAGGAGGCTGAGGCAGAATTGCTTGAACCCAGGAGATGGAGGTTGCAGTGAGCCCAGATCACGCTACTGCACTCCAACCTGGGAAACAGAGTGAGACTCGGTCTCAAAAAAAAAAAGTTGTAAAACTATGCAGGATTGCTTTGTACAGTCAATATTCATTTATATTTACTTACCTCTTATGTTTCCTGTTGATCTTAATTCCTGGAATTATGTCTGTATATTAATGGTTTTCCTGTAGCTTGAAGAAATCTCCTTAGTGTTTCTTGAAATGCAGTTATGCTGTTAATTCTCTGAGCTTCAAAAAAATCCCTCCCATTGGAAAATGCTGTCTTCGGTTTTGAAGAATATTTTCTTAGGTTACAGAACTTTTGATTGACAGTTCCCCCGTCCCCCAATCCATTTAACCCTTTATAGGTCAGATGTCATTCATTGTCTTCTTGCTTCCACAGTTTCTTGTGAAAAGTCATCATTAGTCTTATTGATGCTCCTTTGAAAGCAATGTGTCCTTTTTCTTTGGTTGTTTGGTAGATTTGCAGTTTGTCTCTCATTTTCCATGGTTTGCCCATGTTCCCTCCGTTTCCCTTAACATATTATTCACAGTTATTTTAAAGTCTTTGTTAACTCCAATACCCAAATTGTCTCTGGTTCTGCTTCTATTGATTTATATATTCATAATTGAGGATATTTTCCTGCTTCTTTGCATGTCTAGTCATCTTTTATTGTGTGTTGGATGTTGTCAATACTTTGTAGAGGCTCTCAATTATGTTATCTTCCTCTAAAGAACAAGTTTTGTTATGGCAAGCAGTTATAGTGGCTATAATGTATGTATGCATGTATGTGTGTGTATACACACACACGCACACAGACACACACACAAATAGGGAAGTGGTAAAGTGTACGGCCTCTCTGGGTTCAGATCTTGGCTCTACCATTTACTAGTCAGTGAATGCAGACTAGTGACTTAAACATATCATACCAGTTTTCTCATCTGTAAACTGGGGATAACATTACATACTTGTTTATAATGCATACTCAGTTAACATTTTTATGGCATTTAGAAGGGGGCCTGATTTATGGGAAGTGCTATATAAGTGTTTGACCATCAGCAGTTTGAGACCAGCCTGGCCAACATGGTGAAATCCTGTCTCTACTACAAATACAAAAAAATTAGCCAGGTGTGGTGGCTGTAACCCTAGCTACTGGGGAGGCTGAGGCAGAAGAATCGCTTGAACTTAGGAGGCGAAGGTTGCAGTGAGCCGAGATTGCACCATTGTACTCCAGCCAGGGTGACAAGAGCAAAACTCTGTCTTTAAGTAATAAATAAATGTTGGCCATGTGTCATTAATGCATTACAATAATTTGCTATGTAAAAATATCTTCACATAAAAAGGAACAATACAGAAGAAAATACCTAATCCTGTATGCATCTAGTTATATAACATCAAAATATATAAATTAAAAATGACAAGATTACAGTATGTTAATACATAAACGTAATGGGAGAGTTTACTACAACTCTATCACTAAATAAGGTTAGGAAAATAAATCTGAACATAGGTACTGTACTTGGAAATACAATTACGTTGCATTCATGTGCATATACCCTATATCCAAATATTAGAGAATATACATTGTTTTCAAAGAAACAACATGGATAACATTTGACCAATTTATAGGTTTACCAGTTAGATTCTGCATTCTGCTGGAATTCAGCAGAACACCACCTCAAAAACAAACCACGGATCATGTTGGCTTCAATCAGTTAGGGGTTTCTTTTAGTCATGCAAGAAGGGTAGGAATAAGGAGTCCAGAGCAGATGCAGCCATTCGGAGGCTCTTGGACAGCCCAGAGCATTGTAATGATTGGCTGCACTTTGGTTTCTGCCATCACGGTCAAAAAAGCTCTTCAAACTCTAGACCTTGAGGTCATTTTCCAAGAGACAGAATGAGTGAGATGAATGGAAACTAAGCGAGGAGAACAAGCCAGACAATGTTCCCCACCGTGACTTCTACTTACTTCTCATTGCCAGGGGAGTGGGGGAAAAAAACCTGCCTGGGCTTCAGGAAAAACACTCTAAGATTGAGAACTGTCGATACTGTTCACAGACAACTTGAACAACATGTTTCTTTCTTAAGGCAAATAAACAGAAGAGAACGGACACTGAGAAAGAAGCCAACAGTATCTGCCATACCAGGATAGAGAGTAAACAATCAGTATTATAAAGCTCATGTACTCTGACAAAAATGCCATTAGAAAAATGTGTATTACAAATACTAATTTCCATTAATGATAAACCAAATCGCTTAGAAGGTATTTGGAAATAACTTTTTGAATATGCAATGTGTTGATGTCCTTAACAAGCAAATGATAATAAATATATTGCATTATAATTATGAAATATAAGTTAATGTTTATTTTAGGGAACAGCTATATACAAATGTTTATATTAAAAAAAAAAGACTTCCAATTAATTTTCCCTCGGGGGGAAGACTAAAAAATTAATGAGCTAGTGGTCCAATCTATGGATGAGACACTGATAAACTTGAACATGTTACTTTCTTTAAGCAAATACACAGAAGAGAATAGACACTGAGAAAGAAGCCAACAGTATTTGCCGTACTAGGATAGAGAGAAAATAACTCAAGACAGTTATTACACTTTTTGTTCCCAGTAAAAATTGTGGCCACTCAGTGGAGAGTTGAAGCTGCGGCATCCTAACACTGATTACGTTCCTAGGGGTTTCTCCATATAAGTTCTCTCATATACAAGAAAGAAGAGAATCACTGAAAAATTTTCCAATATTAATATACTCATAGGTTTTCCACCCAGGGAGAAGTTCCATATTTTCCCTAACACAGAGGCATCATTGAAGGCTTTCTCTTATTCTTCATAGTTCCAAGTTTCTTTGCAGTATGAACGCTCACAAGTTTCCTAACAAGTGTGGAAAAATGGAAAGCTCTCCAACGTTGATGTTCAATGGGGCATTCTCTCCAGAATTAATTCTCAAGTCCCTTAAAAACTGAGAGAACATTCAAGGTTTTCCCATGGTCACTGAAGAAGACCACACTGTATTTTGCTCAGTATTGTGAACACTTTTGCTGTAGGGTATTCCACATTTGAGTGTTGTTCCATGTGTGATTTCCAATGTGTCTTACGGGATGACTGTCCCTGAAGGCTTCTGCATTCTGACGACACATTTGCAGACTTTCTCCCTTAGTGTGAGCTGTCACATGAATCCCTGGTGATATCACAGAAAGCTGTCCTACAGCTGTTCCATTCTTCAGGATTCTCTCAGTACATCATCTTCTGGGCCCATCAGGGTGAGAGTTCGAGCTGAGCTTTACCACACAGACTACTCAAAATGTTTCTCTCTACAGACTTAATTAATGGGAGTCACTGAATGCTATTTCATATTGATTAGATTAAAAGGGTGCTGTGCTAAGGGCTTTTCTTCATTAATTCCATGGCAAGTTTCCCAGATGTTTCTGAGTGATCTGTTTCCTGGTATTCATACCTTCTGTAGTCTCCCACATCGTATCAGGATTGGGGTACTGTGAGACTGATACAATAGGAAATAAGTGACAGCTTAACAGTCCTCCCGAGGATAGGTCATAAAAGCCATTTTGGCCTCTGTGCTCGTCCTCTCTTGAATCACTAACCTTGGGGAGAACTTATTGCCAAATCATAAAGGAACTCAGCCTTGTAAAGAGGCCTACATGTTAATGACTGAGGATCCCCCGACAACAACCAACACCAACTTTCCAGGCGTGTGAAAGAGTCATCCTGGAAGTGAACTGTTCATCAGTAAAGATGTTAGATGGCCACAGCTTTGGCTGACATCTTGACTGCAAGTAAGCGCATGAAAGATCCTGCAGTGCAACTACAGAGATAAGCTGTTCTTGAATTCCTGACCTGTACAAATTGTGAGATAATAAATGTTTGGTGTTTGAAGCCACAAAGTTTTGGGGGATCATTTGTTACGCTGCAACAAATAACTTATATATCCAGTGTGAGCTCTCTCAAAATATTGTAAGGATGAAAGATCAATGAGTGCTTTCCCCCAGAAGTTCCTGCAGTAATTCATATCCACCTATTATGTATTCTCTTGTGCACAGAAAGGTAGTAGTTACTAGTGAAGGATTTCCCACAATGATTACATTCATAGGGTTTTTCTCCAGTGTGAGTTCTTAAGTGCTTCTTCACAGCTGAGAGATTATTAAAGGCTTTTCCGCAGTCATTGCACTCATATGGTTTCTCTCCAGTATGTATCCTCTTGTGCACAGTAAGAGAAAAGCTACTGCTGAAGGATTTTCCACACTCATTACATTCATAGGGCTTTTCTCCAGTATGAGTTCTTACGTGCTGTGTCAGATAGGAGCTCTTCCTGAAGGTTTTTCCACAATCATGACATTCATAAGGTTTCTCTCCTGTATGAATGCTATTGTGCCCAGTGAGGGAGGACCTTGTGCTGAAAGCTTTTCCACACTGATTACATTCATGGTGGTTCTCCCCTGTGTGAATTCTCTTGTGGCTTTTGAGGTTACAACTAGTGCGGAAGACATGAAAACACTGGTTACATTCGTAGGGTTTTTCTCCAGTGTGAATTCTCACATGCAGTCTAAGGGATGAGGGATCACTAAATGCTTTCCCACAGTGATTGCATTCATAGGGCTTCTCCCCATTATGGATTCTCTTATGAATAGTTAAGTAAGATCTACTGCTGAAGGACTTCCCACATTGATTACAGTCATAGGGTTTTTCTCCAGTATGTATTCTTTTGTGCTGAGTTAGGTTGGATTTTGTGCTGAAGACTTTAAAACACTGATTGCATTCATTGAGCTTCACTCCACGATGACTTCTTTCCTGCGGATTAAGAGACGAATGATAACTATAATTTATAATATTGGAAATAATGTTCTCATAGGAATTTTATCTCCCAGGAATTCTATTACATTATTATAATTGGTATTTTGGCACTTTAAGTGGTTGTATATGGTTTCTGCCCAGTTTCAGCTCTAAGGAAGTTAAAAAAGATAGATGCTTTGCCACAAACCCTTATCAAATTCACAAAACATTTTCTGATAACTTCTGAAGTTTCATTTCCAGCAGTCAATATCTGAGCCACAGATAGGAAATATTTACTTGTGGGAACTCTCAGTAAAGAAGTAAGTTTGGGGCTAACTCATATTTCTCTAAAAATTCACAATTTTCACAGTGTCTCTCCAGGGACATGGTATTCTCAATTATAAATGACACTTTCCTTTAATGGCTCTCCTGGTTATTTTGCACCCTTTCTAAACTTAGGGCATTCTCCTACTATAGAAAACCAGAAATCACCCATGTTAGTCTTACTGTTTTTACACGTTTAGACTGTTCTTTTTTGAAAACATGCTTCTTAGGAGTTAACCATTTGGCTTTAAGTAGAGTCTCCAAATCTGAAACAAATGGAAAAGAAATTCAGGTTGGTGGAGGAAGGAAATGGAAATTATAGGTTCCTGAGAATATGAGGAAGACATTTCAAAGTCCTCTTTGTTGCCAACATCCTCAAACACCCTGATCCCTTAGAGTCTGCCCTTACACATGAGAAAGGGCAGACTCTAAGGGATCAGGGTGTTTGAGGATGTTGGCAATAAAGAGGATTTGGTTATGAAAAGTTTAATTATTCATTTTAAACAAAGATTCTAGACAAATTGAGACTGGTCACAGATTGACAAAAAGAGGAGCGATCAGGAATGCAAAGTGGGAAGGAACTTGACTGAAATTTTAAAAAGAGCTGCATCTTTGTTTTTTCCCTGAGCCTGAAGCGAAGTATGAGATGATGATGAGAGAGTCAGAAAAGAAAGTACACGAGGGTGCTCATGCCAAATGTTCTCGTGCATCTTTGTCAGGAAAAGGGCATTTTACGAAGTTCCCTGATTGACATTAACTAATGTAATACTGCCAACCAAGCCACTAGCCAGAGCTATTCCTCACAAGGGCTCACATCCACCTGGCGTGCTCACCTGGACAGGTGCTTGGTAGAATTCCTCTTTCCTCTGTCATTACCTTCTTGTCTTGTTCCAACTGGGATATCAGTCTGGGTTTATTAACATGACAACCTATTTATGGAAAAAATACACATGATAGAGGGAACTGTGCTGGGGACAACCAACTCCATGAAACAAAAGCCAACATTTCTGAAGACGGAAAAGTGTGACTTTAGGAGCGTGAAATAAATGATGCCTTAATTCTAATGCACATGGTAACTCTCACAGGGAACAAAAATGCAAACATATTCAACTCCATATTCAGGGTAATAGGGCATAAATAGCTCTAGAAGCCTACACCTAAGTTCAAATGCACTCTTCAGAGGCCCCAAAACTTTTAACCATGAAGAATATAGTCAGGGCAAGAAAGAGAACTTCAGTTCATAAGGCAGGAATGAGAGACAGCCCATGCAGGTGGGACCCTATCTGTCTCATTCATCACTGTACTCTCAAGCCCCAGCACAGACCTAAGAACATGGAGGTGCTTAAGACAGACTTGGGAAAAAGGATGACAGTGACAGTGGTGGAGTACAGAATTCCAAAAGTTCATCTGTCCACAAAAACAGTGAATTAACTGGCAAAAGCTGTCCGAGTCCACTTTATTGGAACTCTGGAAATTTATCGAAAGTCCACAGCAATCAGGAGAATGCTTTATCAGAAATCCCAGCTGAATCTGGGAAAGAGCGCTTTATGATACTTTAAACAGATGCTAGTCCCGTCCTCTTTCCCCTGCTTTGTCTATAACCTTGAAGACGACAGCCTGCATTCCTAGTACTTGAAGGCAGCAGAACATACCTTACTCTGTGGTTGCTTTTTCTGACCTGTCTGGTGGTTCCCTGAAAGACTGGCTCGAAGGCTTGCCTTGATTTATCTAATACTCTGAGGACTTAGCTGGTTACCCTGAACACATGTGGCTGACATATGTAAAGGCAAATGTATCAGTCAGTGCTGCCTAAGGCAAGAGAAAACAGTGGAAGCAAACCAAAGACTAACCAAAAAGCCCGGAAGGAAAAATGGGGAAAAAGATGTCTGGGGAGTAGGACTTTGAAAAGTCTTCCTCAAATTCTCGGGAACCTATAATTCCAAGCACGTACCCAGGGCTGGGAGCATATTCAGAAAATACCTCAGAAGGCACGAAACCCTCACCTTTTGCTGACCTTCAGGGTCTACACAAGCTAGAAATGAAGGGCAAGGCAGAGTTAACTGCCCACCTAAGTATTAAAGGCATGTCCCTATGTACACAGAGAGCCCATGCAAAGAGACTGGAATTTTTTTTCTCTTTTTTGTTCCAGGCCGTCAAATCCCATTAAGCTATCAGAAGACACTTCAGTGTCCACACGTGACAAATACAGACATTACAAAGTTAGTTCTGAAATAGAACTACTGTATATTCTAACAGTAGTTTATAATATACAGTATTCTTGAACTTTAGAATATACAATAGTTCTATTTCAGAACTAACTTTATAACTGTTGTATGTGGCTGGGAACAGTGGCTCACACTTGTAATCCCAGCACTTTGGTAGGCCGAGGTGGGTGGATCATGAGGTCAAGAGACTGAGACCATTCTGGCCAACACGGTGAAACCCTGTCTCTACTAAAAATGCAAAAATTAGCCAGGTGTGGTGGTGCACACCTGTAATCCCAGCTACTCCGGAGGCTGAGGCAGGAGAACTGCTTGAACCTGGGAGGTGGAGGTTGCAGTGAGCCATGATTGCACCACTGCACCCCAGCCTGAGTGACAGAGCAAGACTCCATCTCAAAGAAAAAAACAAAACAAAACAGAACTGTTGTATGTTCTAGAGAAACAATACTAACTACAACAAGCAAAACAAACTCTGGAGATGGGGAAAAGTCTGATTCCCAGATTGCTATTTTATAATATTCCAGATGCCTAGTTTCAACAAAATAATTATGAGGCAGGCAAGGAAACAAATGTTGGGCCCATTACAAGAAAAATGAAGCTGGTAGAAACTGTCCCTTCAGAAGTTCAAACACTGGACTTAACTACACAAGTAAAATAAATCAACTATTTTAAATCTGCTAAAAGATGTACAAGAAATATATATAAAGAACTAAGGGAGGCCAGGCATGGTGGCTCACGCCTGTAATCCCAGTACTTTGAGAGGCTGAGGCAGGTGGATCACCTGAGGTCAGGAGTTCAAGACTAGCCTGACCAATATGGAGAAACCCCGTCTCTACTAAGAATACAAAATTAGCCGGGGGTGGTGGAGCATGCCTGTAATCCCAGCTACTTGGGAGGCTGAGGCAGGAGAATCACTTGAACCTGGGAGATGGAGGTTATGGTGGGCTAGGATCACACCACTGCACTCCGGCCTGGGCGACAAGAATGAAACTATGTCTCAAAAAAAAAAAAAAAAAAAAGGACTAAAGGAAACCATGAGTATAAATTCTCATCAAATGAGAAACAGCAAAACAGGTACAACTATGGCATATCAAAAAAAAAAATACAAAAATGGAAAACGTAAAGAGAAACTTCAGGAAGGCAAATAAAAATTTGAGTTGAAAAGTACAATAGCTGAAATGAAACATCCAGCACAGATTTGAGCAGGCAGAAGACAAAATTGGTGTCCATGAAGATAGGACAATTGATATTATCCAGTCTGAGGAGCAGAAAAAAGAGAGGCCCGGTGTGGTGGCTCATGCCTATAATACCAGCACTTTGTGGGGGCAAGGCAGGAGGATTGCTTATGTCTGGGAATTCAAGACCTGCCTGGGCAGCATAGTGAGACCCTGACTCTACAAAAAAATTAAACAGTTAGCTGGGCATGGTGATGCATGTTTGTAGCCTTGCCTCCCTATTTGGGAGGCCGACGTGGGAGGATCACTTGAGCCCAAGAGGTCAAGGCTGCAGTAAGGCATGATCACTCCACTGCACTCAAACCTACATGATAGAGTAAGTGAGAATCTTTATCAATGAGAGAAAGAGAGAGAGAAAGAAAGAGAGAGAGAACTTTAAAAAAGATGAACAGCACCTGAGACCTGCGGGATATTATCACATATACCAACGTATATGTGATGCAGAGAAGAGAGCGATGTAGAGAAAGGGGTGAGAAGGTGGAAGAAATGATGGCTAAAAACCTCTCAAAATTTGAAGAAAGGCACAAATGTACAAATCCAAGAAGCTCAACAAACTCAAGAAGAATAAACTTGAAAAAATAGAGATTCATACTGAAACACACACACACACACACACACACACACACACACACACATTTTAAGATAGGGTCCTCTTACTCTGTCACCCAGGCTGGAGTGCAGTGGCATGATCATGGTTCACTTCAGCCTAGATCTCCTGGGCTCAAGCAATCCATCCACTTCAGCCTCCCAAGAAGCTGGGACCAAAGGTGTGGACCACCACATCTGGCTAATTTTTAAACCTTTTGTAGAAACAGGGTCTCTCTCAGTTGCCCAGGCTGGTCTCATACTCCTGGCCTCAAGGGGTCCTCTTGCCTCAGTCTCCCAAAGTGTTGAGATTGTAGGTGGGAGCCATTGCAACCGGCATCAAACACATATTAATCAAACTGTTGAAAGACAAAGGCAGCATCCTAAAAACAGCAAGAGGGAGGTGACTTATCGTGTACACAGGATCCTTGGTAAGATTAGCAGACAATTTATCATCAGAAACCATGGAGACCACCAAGCACTAGGGTGGTATATTCAAAGTGCTGAGTGCAACCAAGAATTCTGCGTCTGGCAAGATTCCCCTTCAAAAATAAAGAAATGAAGACCTTTCCATAAATAAAGACTGAGTGTTTGTCACTATTACATCTACCCTACAAAAATGATAAAGGGTGACCTCAGGACAAAATGAAAAGATAATGGATAGTAACTTGAATCCACAGAAAGAAGTGAAGAACACTGGTAAAGGTAAATGCAAAGATAAATAACAAAGTCACCGACAATGTGTTTTTGGTTTTTAACTTCTCTTTTATTACTACATAAAGACAAAAGCATAAATCATTATACATGTACATTAATGGGCACACAATGCATACAGATGTGCTTTGTGACAAAATTACTAAACAAAATATCTATAATGAAACAAAGTTTTTATATACTATTAAAACTAAGTTGCTATTAAACTAGATTGTTATAAATTAAAATGCTTATTAGAATTCCCAGGCCAACCACTAAGAAAACAACTAAAAAGAATACAAAGAAATGAGAAGGGAATCAAAATGCTGCACTAGAAAATATCCAACACTAAAGGAAACAACAATGAAATAACTGAGGAACAAAAATGACATGACACATAGAAAAAAGCAAATAGGTATTTAGCAAACAGTAAACAGGCAGAAGTATCTCCTTCCCTGTCAGTAATTACACTATTAAAAGGTGGATTTTGGTAGAATGGATTTTAAAAATAACCCAATTACAGATGGTCCCTAGTTTACAATGGTATGGGTTTTTTAATTTTCGACAGTGCAAAGGTCATATGCTTTCAGTAGAAACCACACTTCAAGTACCCTATAACCATTCTGTTTCTCACCTTCAGTACAATATTCAATATATAATTTATAACTGTTGAGATATTCAACACTTTATTATAAAATACACTGTTATGTTAGATGACTTTGTCCAGCTGTAGGCTAATTTAAGTGTTCTGAGTATGTTTAGCCTAGGCTAAGCTATTATGTTCAGTAGGTTAGGTGAATTAAATGCATTTTTGACTTTTTTTCTTTTTTCATTGTTTTGCATTTTTTCTTATGGCATTTTGAACTTACAATGGCTTTACTGGGACATAACCCCATCAAAGTTGTAGAGAATTTGTACGTACTGTCTATAAGAGACTTGCTTTTCATTCAAAGACACAAATATGGTTGATAGTGAACAAATGGAAAAAGATATTTCATACAAGAAAAATTGCTCTAAAACACAGAGAAAGATATCACAGATTTATAAAGCATCAATTCATGGAGAAAATATAACAGTTATAAACATATAGGTGCCTAATTAGAACTCCAAAACAGATCAAGTAAAAACTGGCATAACTGAAGGAAGATATAGAGAGTTTTATAATAGGAGTTTGAGACTTCAATACTCCACTTTCAATAATGGATAGAACAACATATTAGAAGACCAAAAAGGAAACAGAGGGCTTAAACAATACTATAAACTAACTAGACCTAACAGTTACAGAAAGAACACACCACCCAACAAGAGAACGCATATTCATCTCAAATGCACATGGAACATTCTCCAGGACAGATCATATGTTAGGCTATAAAAAAAGTCTCACTAAATTTAAAAACAATGAATTCATATAAAGTATCTTCCCTAACCACAACAGAATGAGATTAAAAATGAGTAACAGAAGGTTATGTATTTGAAGCCTTAATATTGTTAAGGTGACAATACTACCCAAAATGATATACAAAGGTAAAAGAATCATTATCAAAATTCTGACAGTTTTCTTTTCTTTCAGAAACACACAAACTGATCTGAAAATCTGTGACACTACAAGGGATCTTGAACAGACAAGTGTTGAAAAAGAACAAAGTAGGAAGATTTACACTTCCTATTATCAAAACTTACTATGACATAATAGTCATCAAGACAGGGTGGTACTGACCCAAGGATAGATACACAGACCAATGGAGCCAGGAGTGGCGGCTCACGCCTGTGATCCCAGCACTTTTGGGAGGCCGAGGGAGCTGGATCACTTGAGATGAGGAGTTCAAGATACATAGACCAATGGAATAGAATTCAGAGTATGTAAATAAACTCCAGTGTGTATGGCCACATACTTTCCAATAAGGGTGCAAAGCTCATTTGATGGGGAAAGAATAGTATCTTCTATAAAGGTGGTGAGATAACTGGATATACAAATGCAAGAGAATAAAGTTGACCCTTTCTCCACACCATATGCAAAATTCACTCAAAACAGATGAAACAGCTAACTAGAAGAGTTAAAACTAGAAAATTCTTGGAAGAAAACATAGGAGTACATCTTCATGACCTTGACCTTGGCAATAGTTTCTTAGGTATCACACCAAAAACACAGGCAAGAAAGAAAAACGACATACAACAGACTTCTTCACAATTAAACCTTTTTTGGTTTTTTGCGATGGAGTCTCGCTCTGTTTCTCAGGCTGGAATACAGGGGATCTCAGTTCATTGCAACCTCCGCCTCCCAGGTTCAAGCGATTCTCCTGCCTCAACCTTGCAAGTATCTGAGATTACAGGCACCTACCACTGTGCCCGGCTAACTTTTGCATTTTCAGTACAGACAGGGCTTTACCAAGGTGGTCAAGTTGGTCTTGAACTCCTGACCTCAGGTAATCTGCCCATGTTGGCCTCCCAAAGTGTTGGGATTACAGCCATGAGCCACCGTGCCTGGTTACAATTATAACTTTTGTGCATCCAAGCACACCATCAAGAAAATGAAAAGATACCCACAGAATAGAGAAATTATTTATGTGATGTATTTTGAATAAAGATTTGGTATCCAGAACATAAAACAAACTTTTATAATCCAACAACAAAAAGAAACAACCCAAATAAAACATGGGCAGAAGGCTGGGAGTGGTGGCTCACACCTGTAATCCCAGCACTTTGGGAGGCTGAGGAAGGCAGATCACTTGAGGCCAGGAGTTTGAGACCAGCCTGGCCAACACAGCGAAACCCTGTCTCTATAAAAAATATATATATCTATAAAAAGTTAGCCAGGCATGATGGCGCATGCCTGTAATTCCAGCTACTTGGGAGGCTGAGGCACGAGAACTGCTTGAATCTGGGAGGCGGAGGTTGCAGTGAGCCAAGATTGAGCCATTGCACTCCAGCCTAGGCGACAGGAGGAGACTCTGTCAAAACAAGAAACAAACAACAACAACAACAAAACAGGCGAAGGACCTGAATAGATATTTTTCCAAAGAAAAGTAGCCAACAAGTACATGAAAAGATGCTCCATGCCATTTGTCATTAGAAAAACACAAATCAAAACAACAATGAGATAGCACTCCATACCTACTGGTATGACTACAGTCAAAAAGACAAGGGCTGAGGGAGGATCCAACATGGCCGAATAGGAACAGCTCCAGAGTGCAGTTCCCAGCAAGAACAGTGCAGAGGGTGTGTGCTCACCGCATTTCCAAACAAGTTTTCACTGCCCTCCACAGACCAGGAGATTCCTGTGTTGAAGTGCAGCGGTTTTAGCTGGTGCCGGGTCGGCGCACAGAAACTCAAACAAGTCTGGGCAGCCATTTTGACTGGCGCCTGGAACGCCTGGGAGACAGAGCCACCCATTCAACTGAAAGGGAAGGGGCTGAGACAGGGAGCCAGGCGATCTGGCTAGGCGGGTACCACCCCCACAAAACAAGCAATCTGAAATGCTCTGGATTGAGAGTTTTGCAGTAAGCACAGCTGGACCCAAGACAGTCCAGCTCGGTGGGGGGAAGGGCATCCCCCACTACTGATGCAGTCTGTCACTACCAAGACAGTTCACACAGCAGCTGGGCAGAGCCTGTGGCAGCTCAGCAACACCTCTGCTGGCAGACTGTGACTAGATTATTCTGTGCGGGGCAGGGCATCTCTGAAAAAAGGCAGCAGTACCACAGGAACTTATAAATAAAGCCAACCTTCCTCGGACAGAGCACCTGGGAAAAGAGGCGGTTATGAGTTCAGCTGCAGCAGACTTAAAGGTACCTGCCCAGCAGCTCTGCACAGAACAACGGAGCTCCCAGCACAGCACTTGAGCTCCTATAAGGGACAGACTGTCTCCTCAAGCAACTCCCTGACCCCCGTATACCCAAAGAGACACCTCATCAAGGAGAGCTCAGGCCAACATCTGGCAGGTACCCTTCTGGGATGAGGATAGCAGAGGAAGAACCGGCGGCAACCCTTGCTGTTCTGCAGCCCCCACAGGTGATCCCCAGGTGAGTGGGGTCTGGAGTGGAGCTCCAGAGGTCCTGCAACAGAGGGCCCTGACTGTTAGAAGGAAAACTAAGAAGAAGAAAGAAATAGCTTCAACATCAACAACAAGGACGTCCACTCAGAGACCCCATCTGAAAGTCACCAACTACTAAGACCACAGGTAGATAAAGCCACTAAGATGGGAGGAAACCAGTGCAAAAAGGATGAAAACACCAAAAACCAGAATACCTCTCCTCCTCCAAGGGATCACAACTCCTCACCAGCTAGGGATCAAAGACAGATGGAGAATGAATCTGATGAATTGACAGAAACAGGCTTCAGAAGGTGGGTAATAACAAACTTCTCAGAGCTAAAAGAACATGTGCTAACCCAATGCAAAGAAACTAAGAACCTAGAAAAAAGGTTAAATGAGATTCTAACTAGAATAAAAAAACTTAGAGAAGAATATGAATGACTTGATGGAGCTGAAAAACACAGTACGAGAACTTCGCGAAGCATACACAAGTTTCAATAGCTGAATCGACCAAGCAGAAGAAAGAATATCAGAGACTGAAGATCAACTCAATGAAATAAAACAAGAAGGCAAGAATAAAGAAAAAAGAGTGAAAAGAAATGAACAAAGCCTCCAAGAAATATGGGATTATGTGAAAAGACCTAATCTACGTTTGATAGGTGTACCTGAATGTGACGGAGAGAATGAATCCAAGCTGAAAAACACTCTTCAGGATACTATCCAGGAGAACTTCCCCAACCTAGCAAGGCAGGCCAACATTCAAGTCCAGGAAATACAGAAAACACCACAAAGATATTCCTCAAGAAGAGCAACGCCAAGGCACATAATCGTCAGATTCACTAGGGTTGAAATGAAGGAAAAAAATGCTAAGGGCAGCAAGAGAGAAAGGTTGAGTTACCCACAAAGGGAAGCCCATCAGACTCACAGCGATCACTCTGCAGAAACCTTACAAGCCAGAATAGAGTGGGGGCCAATATTCAACATCCTTAAAGAAAAGAACTTTCAACCCAGAATTTCATATCCAGCCAAAAACTAAGCTTCATAAGCAAAAGAGAAAGAAAACCCTTTATGGACAAGCAATTGCTGAGAGATTTCGTCACCACCAGGCCTGTCTTACAAGAGCTCCTGAAAGAAGCACTAAACAAGGAAAGGAACAACCAGTACCAGCCACTCCAAAAATGTACCAAATGGTAAAGACCATCGACATAATGAAGAAAATATGTCAACTAACGGGCAAAACATCCAGCTAGCATCAAAATGGCAGGATCAAATTCACACATAACAATATTAACCTTAAATGTAAATGGACTAAATGCCCCAATCAAAAGACACAGACTGGACAATTGGGTAAAAAGTCAAAACCCATTGATGTGCTGTATTCAGGAAACCCATCTCACGTGCAAGAACACATATAGGCTAAAAATAAAGGGATGGAGGAAGATTTATCAAGCAAATGGAGAGCAAAAAAAAGCAGGAGTTGCAATCCTAATCTCTGATAAAATGGACTTTAAACCAACAAAGATCAAAAGAGACAAAGAAGGGCATTACATATGGTAAAAGGACCAACACATCAAGAAGAGCTAACAATCCTAAATATATATGCACCCAATACAGGAGCACCCAGGTATATAAAGCAAGTTCTCAACGACCTACAAAGAGACTTAGACTCCCACACAATAATAGTGGGAGACTTTAACACTCCACTGTCAATATTAGACAGATCAACAAAACAGAAAATTACAAGGATATCCAGGACTTGAACTCAGCTCTGGACCAAGCGGACCTAATAGACATCTACAGAAATCTCCACCCCAAACCCACAGAATATACATCCTTCTCAGCACCACATGGCACCTACTCTAAAATTGATCACATAATTGGAAGTAAATCACTCCTCAGCAAATGCAAAAGAATGGAAATCATAACAGTCTCTCAGACCACAGTGCAATCAAATTAGAACTCAGAATTAAAAAACTAACTCAGAACCACACCACTTCATGGAAACTGAACAACTGGCTCCTGAATGTCGACTGGATAAACAGTGAAATGAAGGCAGAAATAAAGATGTTCTTAGAAACCAACAAGAATGAAGACACAACATACCAGAATCTCTAGGACACATTTAAAGCAGTGTCTAGAGGGAAATTTGTAGCAATAAATGTGCACCAGAGAAGTGAGGGAAGATCTAAAATTGACACTCTCTCATCAAAATTGAAAGATCAAAAAAACTCAAAACCTAGCAGAAGACAAGAAATAACTGAGATCAGAGCAGAACTGAAGGAGACAGAGACACAAAAAATCCTTCAAAATAATCAATAAATCCAGGAGCTGGTTTTTTTTTTTTAAAAGATCAGCAAAATAGACCACTAGCCAGATTAATAAAAAAGAAAAAGGGAGAAGAATCAAATAGATGCAATAAAAAACAATAAAGGGGATATCACCACTGACTCCACAGAAATACAAACTGCAATCAGAGATTACTACAAACAACTCTATGCACATAAACCAGTAAACCTGGAAGAAATGAATAAATTCCTGGACACTTACACCCTCCCAAGCCTAAACCAGGAAGAAGTTGAAACCTTGAACAGACCAATAACAAGGGCTGAAGTTGAGGCAGCAATTAATAGCCTACCAACCAGAAAAAGTCCAGGTCCAGATGGGTTCACAGCTGAATTCTCCCAGACATACAAAGAGGAGCTGGTACCATTCCTTCTGAAACTATTCCAAACAATACAAAAAGAAGAAATCCTTCCCAAATCATTTTATGAGACCAACATCATCCTGATACTAAAACCCAGCAGAGACTCAAGAAAAAAAAGAAAACTTCAGGCCAATATCCATGATGAACACAGATGCAAAAATCTTCAATAAAATACTGGCAAACCGATTGCAACAGCACATCAAAAAGCTTATCCATCACGATCAAGTAGGCTTCATTCCAGGGATGCAAGGCTGGTTCAACATACACAAGTCTATAAAAGTAATCCACCACATAAACAGAACCAAAGACAAAAACCACATGATTATCTCAATAGATGCAGAGAAGGCCTTCAACAAAATTCAACAGTGCTTTATGCTAAAAACTCTCAATAAAGTAGGTATGGAAGGAATATATCTCAAAATAATAAAAGCTATTTACAACAAACCTACAGCCAATATCATACTGAATGGGCAAAAACTGGAAGCATTTCCTTTGAAATCTGGCACTAGACAAGGATGCCCTCTGTCACCACTCCTATTCAATATAGTATTGGAAGTTCTAGCCAGAGCAAACAGGCAAGAAAAAAAATAAAGCGTATTCAATTAGGAAAAGAGGAAGTCAAACTGTCTCTATTTGCAGACAACATGATTGTATATTTAAAAGATCCTATCATCTCAGCTCAAAATCTCCTTAAACTGATAAGCGACTTCAGCAAAGTCTCAGGATACAAAATCAATGTGCAGAAATCACAAGCATTTCTATACACCAATAACAGACAAACAGAGAGCAAATCACGAGTGAACTCTCATTCACAATTGCTACAAAGAAAATAAAATACCTAGGAATACAACTAACAAAGGATGCAAAGGACCTCTTCAAGGAGAACTACAAACCACTGCTCAAGGAAATAACAGAGGACACAAACACACACAAACAAATGGAGAAACATTCTATGCTCATGGTTAGGAAGAATCAATATCGTGAAAATGGCCATACTGCCCCAAGTAATTTATAGATTCAATGCAATCCCCATCAAGCCACCAATGACCTTCTTTACAGAACTGGAAAAAACCACCTTAAATTTCACATGGTACCAAAAGAGAGCCCACATAGCCAAGAAAATCCTAAGCAAAAAGAACAAAGCCAGAGGCATCACACTACCTGATTTCAAACTATACTAGAAAGCTATAGTAATCAAAACAGCATGGTACTTGTACCAAAACAGAGATATAGACCAATGGAACAGAACAGAGGCCTCGGAGACAATGCCACACATCTACAACCATCTGATCTTTGACAAACCTGACAAAAACAAGCAATGGGAAAGGATTCCCTGTTTAATCAATGCTGTTGGGAAAACTGGCTAGCAGTGTGCAGAAAGCAGAAACTGGACCCCTTCCTGATACCTTACACTAAAATTAACTCCAGATGGATTAAAGACGTAAACATAAGACCAAACACCATAAAAACCCTAGAAGAAAACCTAGGCAAAACCATTCAGGACATAGGCATAGGCAAGGACTTCATGAGTAGAACACCAAAAGCACTGGCAACAAAAGCCAAAATAGACAAATGCGACCTAATTAAATTCCACAGCTTCTGTACAGCAAAAGAAACAATCATTAGAGTGAACCAGCAACCAACAGTATGAGAAAAAATTTTTTGCAATCTACCCATTTGACAAAGGGCTAATATACAGAATCTACAAAGAACTAAAACAGATTTACAAGAAAAAAACAAACCCATCCAAAAGTGGGGGAAGGATACTGACAGACACTTTTCAAAAGAAGACATATATGACGCCAAGAAACATGAAAAAATGCTCATCACTGGTCATTAGAGAAATGCAAATCAAAACCACATTGAGACACCATCTCACGCCAGTTAGAATGGCGATCATTAAAAAATCTGGAGACAACAGATGCTGGAGAGGATGTGGAAAAATAGGAACGAACACTTGTACACTGTTGGTGGGAGTGTAAATTAGCTTAACCATTGTGGAAGACAGCGTGGTGCTTCCTCAAGGACCTAGAAATAGAAATTCCATTTGACCCAGCAATCCCATTAATGGGTATATACCCAAAGGATTATAAATCATTCTATTATAAAGACACATGCACACATATATTCATTGAGGCACTGTTTACAATAGCAAAGACCTGGAACCAACCCAAATGCCCATCGATGATAGACTGGACAAGGAAAATGTGGCACACATACACCATGGAATACTATGCAGCCATAAAAAATGATGAGTTCATGTCCTTTGTAGGGACATGGATGAATCTGGAAACCATCATTCTCAGCAAACTGACACAAGAAGAGAAAATCAAACACCACGTGTTCTCACTAATAGGCGGGTGTTGAACAATGAAAACATATGGACACAGGGAGGGGAGCATCACACACTGGGGTCTGTTGCGGGGGGGCAAGAGAGGGACAGAGGAGGGTGGGAAGGTCAAGGAGGGATAACATGGGGAGAAATGCCAGACGTAGGTGACGGGGGGATGGAGGCAGCAAACCACATTGCCATGTGTGTACCTATGCAACAATCCTGCATGATGTGCACATGTACCCCAAAACCTAAAGTGCAATTAAAAAAAAAAAAAGACAAGGGCTGGGAAAGACGTGGAGAAGCTGGAACTCTCATGCATTGGTGTGAATGTGAAGTGGTGCAGCTGCTGTGGAAAAGTCTGGCAGTTCCTCAAAAAGCTAAATACAGAAATGTCATGTGACCTAGCCTTCCACTCCTAGTATATACCCAAGAAAATGGAAAGTGGGCATTTAAACAAAAACTTGTACATTATTCATGATAGTCAAAAAGTGGAAACAACTCAAATGTTTATCAATACAAAAACGAATTGGCAAAGTGTGGTACGTTCATACAATGGAATATTATTCAGTCATAAGGAAGGAAGCGCTGGTACAACATAGCTAAGCTTTTCAAACACTGTGCTGCATGAAAGAAGTCAGACACAAACGGTAGCAAATTTTATAATTCAATTTATATGGTATGTTCTGGATAGGTAAGTCCCTAAAGACAGAAACCAGATGAGTGGTTACCAGCAGCAGTGAGGAGGGAAGAAACGAGTACTGACTGCTTAACGGGGATGGGGTTTCTTCCAGGGGTGATGAAAATAGTGTGACATTAGATAGTGTTGGTGGTTGCACAATACCAAGAATATATTAAAAACCATTGGACTGGACATCTAAGAATGGTTAAAATGGTAAATTTTAGGTTGTATGAATTTTACCACAATAAAAAAATAAGGCAAGTCTTGCCACGAGAGTCATTAAATAAACGCAGAAATGACGTCAGGCTTACCCACGGAGGCCAGGTTCCTGCAGTTCTCCAGCATCACATCCCTGTACAGTGTCCTTTGGGCAGGGTCCAGCAACGCCCACTCCTCCTGGGTGAACTCCACAGCCACATCCTCGAAGGTCACCAAGCCCTAAAGCATTGCAAACATCACAGTTTAGACGAGGACCACCCTCACCAACTGCACAGGAAGAGGGCCCAGGAGAACAGAGCCAGGGCTGGGAAAACCTGAGCACGAGATGTGGGGTGAGGTTCTGAGCTCCTCTCCCTGGCTTCCAGGCTTAGCCCTCAATGCTTGACTCCTTAGGCCACTCCTCAGGTTTAATGCACAGTACCCCAGAGCAACTGTCTTTTCTCTCTCAGACTGGGGGTTCCTGTGATCTTATTCTCTCAATCTCCAGGGGAGCATGGGCCCAGGACATGGCAGAAATCAGAGGAATACTTGGTAAGTGAATGAACAATTTCCGTATGGCTTTTATAAATTGCTTGGGCTTAGAACATCGTCACACATTTACTTGGCTTTCCCTTAAAACTCTCAGGAGCACAAGATGTACTTAGGGACCCTGGAGAAAGCTCTGAACCTGCAGTAACCGTCCACACACACTGACATTTTCTGGGCAGCCCTCACCCTCCATCAGATGCCTGGAAATCCTGGGATGCCTGAGGATTGAGTTTGGCTGTGAGGCTCCAGGCTGGGAGGTATCAAGTCCAACCTTCTGGCTAAAGGAATAATGATTTGGGAAAAGGAGCATCCAACTCACCTGTAGCCAGCTTGTCAAGAGCTCATTAACTAGCCCTCCGCCTTCTGTGTGTCCTTTTTGCTGAGAGGCTGGGAACGGGGAAGATGCAGCTGGAGGAGGAGAAATGAGTCCCAGGGATTCAGGCTTGTCTAACACCCACAGATTTGCCTGTGATTGACCATATCCCCCTCCTATACCCACACAGCGCCTACCTACACCCCATGCAAACACCTACCCACAGCTCTCCTAAGACACCCAAACACAGCCCTGTCTCACCAACAAAAGGTCACAGGGCTCAAGGTCTGACTGCACTTGGGGAAGAGATTATTCCCACTTCACAGATGAGGGAACAGGTTCCAAGGACATTACTCTGTTTTTATCAGGTTCACAGAAAGAAATAAAGGGAGAATTCAAAAGCTCCAGCACGTTTACACAGGTCACATCCACAGACACCCAAATACCCAAGTCCCAAATCCCAACAGCTGCCTGATAGGACACGGAGGACCTCTGGGCCCCTGGGGCTCCACTCCTGCCTCACCTGCTCTGCCCAGCCCCATCCCGTCCCCAGCTGTGAGTCAGAGCCTTTCAAGCCTGAGAAATGCCAAGACCCCATGACTCACCACCGGTGGCGGGTAGGACAAGGGCCGCCATCCTGTGACTCCGACAGCAACAGGGCAGCTGGGAGGCAGGATGCGCCTCCCTTCTTCCCACAGCACTCTCAGGACGGTGCTCTGGAAGAAATGGGACACTCCAAGTTCCCACAGCCTCCTCCCTCTCGGGCTGCTGGGGACAGCCCCTCCTCAGCCTATCCTTCCCATCCTTTTTCAAATGCAAGTTCTGGCTTCCACACTGGGCCTTTATTTTGCAGAGCAGGCAATGAATTCAAAGCCAGCTGATGGAAAACGTGCCTTCCTCTGACCCGAGCTCAACCACCCTGCTCCACCCCCTTTAAGAACCTTGGCTTCGTGCAGTCTCATGACACATTCTTCCCATCCAAATGCAGCCACAAATGCATTCCCAGCTACTCCCTCCTTCCCTGGGGACTCAGGTGCCTGCCTCCATCACTCCTCCCACCCCCAGTCCCAGCTTCTGGATGACATCAAAGACCCTCAGGGTCTCAGGAGTTTCTCAGCTCCGGGGCCCTTTGTCCCTTCTCTCCCCATCGGCCACACATTTCCATAGGTTCCCTCAGGCTTGGTCATCACCAGGCACTGTCCTACCACCCAGAATGACATTCCAAAACTCCCCTCTCTCTGAACCCAACCTCCCTCCTCAACTTCTACCATGTTCACTCATTTTTTCTCTCACCGCATGTCCTCTGACCACATGCAGGCCTCAGTCACCCCTCCTGCCTCGGTCACCCCCTCCTGCCTCAGTCACCCCCTCCTGACCGTGCTTTGCCTCAGTCACCCCCTCCTGCCTGTGCTCTGCCTCAGTTACCCCTCCTGCCTGTGCTATGCCTCAGTTACTCCTTCCTGCCTCAGTCACTCCTCCTGCCTGTGCTCTGCCTCAGTCACCCCCCTCCTGCCCGTGCTCTGCCTCGGTCACCCCCCTCCTGCCTGTGCTCTGCCTCGGTCACCCCCCTCCTGCCTGTGCTCTGCCTCAGTTACTCCTTCCTGCCTCAGTCACTCCTCCTGCCTGTGCTCTGCCTCGGTCACCCCCCTCCTGCCTGTGCTCTGCCTCAGTCACCCCCCTCCTGACTGTGCTCTGCTTCCGTCACCCCCTTCTTGCCTGAACTTTGCCTCAGTCAGTCCTTCTCCTACCTCAGTCACCCCACTCCTGCTCATGCTCTGCCTCGGTCACCCCTTTCCTACCCAGATGCTACCTCGGCCACCCACCGTCCTGCCTCAGCCACCCCCTCTCTTGATTTCATCCTCACCCAGCTGCCCCTCAATTCAGCTGATTTCCCGCCCCCCACCATCAGGCCAGCCCAGCAGAACTCTAGCCAGGTGTGACTTCCATCCTCTACCCACTCCAGGGGACATTCAGGCAGACAACTCTGTGCAAGAGCTGTGACGCTGCCACTCTGGAAGAACACAGTCACCAATGTGAAAAGAACCCTCAGCCCTGCCGGGTGATCCCACCTCACACCTCCTCCCCTGTCCCCTCTGTGGTAACTGCTTCCTAATGAGTGATCCCAGCCTCCTGGTGCTCACACCCTGTGTAGGCCCAACACACACAAGGAATTACGGCTGACCTGTGTGACCAGCAGAATACAGCCTAGGAGACAGCTGGGGTGGTGCACGGGTGACTTCCAGGACCAGGCTCTAGAAAGCACTGCAGCTCTGCCTTGGTCTCCTGGATGCTGCTCTAGCGGATGCCAGTTGCCATGCTGGGAAGATGCTCAAGCAGCCCTGTGGAGAGGCCTAGGTGGAGAGGAACTGAGGCCTCCCACCAACAGACAGCTCTGACTTGCAGGCCATGGAGGGGCCCCCAGTACCAGTGGGACCTTCGGATGATGCGGACCCAGTTGAAAGCCTTCTGCAAGTTTCCAGCCAGAGCCTTCCAGCCAAGCCACTCCTGAATTCCTGAAACACAAGTGAGACGATAAACAGTCATTGTTTTAAGTGACTAAGGTTTGAGATCATTTGTTAGGCAGCAAGAGATGACAAATCATCTCATTTTCAGCAGACAATCAGGATCCCACTTCTCAGGGTAACGATCACAAAGAAGAATCTACTTTCCTGTGTTGCTGCCAGCACTGCAACCTGCGCCCTGCTCTCCCCACTCCTCCCGTCACAGACAAGGAGCCGCTTGCCTTCTCCACAGGGCCTGCTGGGCAGTTCTGGCCTGGGGTCCACCCTCCTGCTTTTGAGGAGCTGTCTGTGCTTGAAGCTCTCTTCTCTGCCCTTTCCCTTCAAGCTCTCCCCTGCTGCTGGACTCCTCCTCACGCCCCTCAAGCTTGATCTGGCATCTTCTGCAGTGCCATGAGCCTATGCTTGGAGCACAGCTTTCTTTCTGGTTACTGCCCAGTCTGTGTCCCCCATCCCAGCCAGAGCTCTTCACTGTCTCCTTTCCTCAGTCCTCACATGGTGCAATCTGGCTTCCCCACTATCATCCCAAGGACAATACCCTTGGTGGAATCGCCAGTGACCTCACTTACAGGGAGACGCAGATTACAGCAACTCTGGTACTATTTCCTAACTGTCAGAGACACAGTGGCCCACACCATCCATTCTCACACACTGCTGGGGGCAACCCCTAGGGAAGGAAATTTGCTGATGTCAAGCAAGGCTGCAAAAAATATCTGCTCTTTCCTGGAATCCCACTTCTAGAAATCTATCTCAAAGGTATACAAATACTAAAAGACGTGTAAGATAATTCATTATGGGACTTCGTATAATCGCAGAGGACTGAAAACACCACAAATGACCATCAGTAGGGGACTGGTTGAATAAACTATGTAATAGCTTTCAGGCTGGTGCAAAAGTGATTGCGGTTTTTGCCACTGAAAGCTTTTTGAGTAACTGCCAAACATTTCCACAGCAGCTGCACCTTTTCACATTCCCTCTTGGTCTTGGTCACACCTCTTTCCCACCTCTTTTTTTTTGAGGAGTCTCACTCTGTCACCCAGGTTGGAGTGCCGTGGCGCAACCTGCAACCTCCGCCTCCCCGGTTCAGGCAATTCTGCCTCAGCCTCCCTTATAGCTGGGATTATAAGCACCTACCACCATGCCCAGCTAATTTGTGTATTTTCAGTAGAGACACGGTTTCACCATGTTGGTCAGGCTGGTCTTGAACTCCTGACCTCAGGTGATCTACCTGCCTCAGCCTCCCAAAGTGCTGGGATTACAGGCATGAGCCACTGTGCCTGGCCTGAAAACAAATTTTTAATTGTGTTTCATTTTCATTGGTTTAATTCAAATAGCTCCACGTGGCTAGTGGCTACCATGCCAGACAGGGCTTAGACATGCGGAGGCCTGACTTTCTTGAGGATGCAGAGGCGAGGCCCTGTGAGTGGCAAAGTAAAAACGGGCACACAGCCCTGGGCTAATGGGGCTGCCTGCAGGTTTGCACAGACAGGAGCTGGGGCACAGTGGGTGCTGTGAGCCCTCTGACCAAAGCATGGATGAAAGCGAGCAGCAACACATTCTTTCAGCTCTAAACTCCCAGGTCTCTTCTTTCTACATCCTTCCTACTCCAGGCTTAGGGAAGAATCATCTGATTCCTAAGCTACCTCTGAACACCTTCTCTCTTGCCTCTTAAACGTCTTCCTTCTGAATCCTGAAGTCCTTGTTAATCCACATGCTTATACTACATGAAAATCTCATCACCCTCCGGCCCACAGCTCTTCAGTCTCTTCCCACTGGCCTGAGAACAGAGTCTGAAGTGAGGCCTGGTCTGGTTCTGCCTCCCTCTAGGTCTTGGTCACACCTCTTTCCCTGTTCTTTTTTTTTTTTTTAATGAGAAGGAGTCTTGCTCTGTTGCCCAGGCTGGAGTGCAGTGGTGCAATCTCAGCTCACTGCAACCTCTGCCTCCCAGGTTCAAGAAATTCTCCTGCTTCGGCCTCCCGAGTAGCTGGGACTACAGGTGCGCAACACCACACTCAGCTAATTTTTATACTTTATTAGTAGAGACAGGGTTTTACCAGGTTGACCAGACTGGTCTCGAACTTTTGACCTCAAGTGATCCACCTGCCTCAGCCTCCCAAAGTGCTGGGATTACAGGCGTGAGCCACTGTGCCCGGCTTCTTTCCCTGTTCTTGTCTCGGCTTCAGCCATCCCTGTGTTCCCAGTGTAAGGAGCGTAGCAGCCTCTCTCTTGCTGCAGGGGACTTTCCTTACGCAGCTTCCTCAAGAGGCAGTGCTGACATATCTCTGTCCCCTCACTCCAGTCGAGCCTTGTGACTAGCTACATCTGACCCCAACTTGGAGATGAAACAGCAATTCCCTTTTTTAGGGGCCTGCGAACCCCCAGCATGAAAATAAAGGAAAATCCTGAAGGTCCTTAAAGAGAAATTCCAGGCATCCAGCTAGCCCCAGAAGTAAATAAGGAAGTTGTTAAACAAGAAGGTAATAGTAACCTAAAACAACAGCCAAAGAAGTTAAGGCTCCAGAGATGTTTGCTTTCCCTATGAAACCGAAGATAACAACCTAACATGTGTCCCTGAGTTGCCTTTCAGAGGCTGGGACTCCCACTGAGGACCCCCACTGAATGGATCTGCTGGCTCAGAGACCCCAGATAAGAGGGAAGTGAAGGCTGAACTTCAGCGTCCTTTGTGCTAAGTTTCTTCCTGAGGGGCTTGGAAAAAAGTCACTTCCCCAAGCTAGTTAACATTTTCCTACAGACCCTAAATTTTTAAGCAAAGCTTCTTTTCCTTAACCGATTACAAATTAGAATATCTTTGAATCTACCTATGACCTATAAGCTCCTGCTTCAAGATATCCCTGCCTTTTTAGGTCTAAACCAGCATGTAACCTCCATGCATTGCTTTATGATTTTGCCTGTAGCTTCTGCTTTTCTGTAATTTACCATTGCCTTTAGAAATCCTTGCCTAGCTGGATGTGGTGGCTCATGCCTGTAATCCCAGCACTCTGGGAGGCCGAAGTGGGTGGATCACAAGATCAGGAGTTCAAGGCCAGCCTGGCCAACATGGTGAAACCCTGTTTCTACTAAAAATATAAAAAATTTGCTGAGTGTGTTGGTATGCACCTGTAATCCCAGCTACTCAGGAGGCTGAGGCAGGAAAATCACTTGAACCTGGGAGGCAGAGGTTGCAGTGAGCCAAGACTGCGCCACTGCACTCCAGCCTAAACAACTGAGTGAGATTCTATTTCATTACAAGAAAAAAAAAGGCCAGCACAGGCTCATACCTGTAATCTCAGCACTTTCGGAGGCTGATCTGGGAGGATCACCAGGTCAGAAGATCGAGACTAGCCTCGTCAACATGGTGAAACCCTGTCTCTACTAAAAATACAAAAATTAGCCAGGCGTGGTGGTGGGCGCCTGTGATCCCACCTACTTGAGAGGCTGAGGCAAGAGAATCACTTGAACTCAGGAGGCACGGGATGCAGTGAGCAGAGATTGTGCCATTGCACTCCAGCCTGGGCAATTGCGATTCTCTCTCATTTGAAAAAAAAAAAAAAAGTCCTTGCCTAGAAGCCACTGGGGAGGCCAGGATTTGACCATTTAATGGTCTGGTCCTCCTTATTTACTGTTCTGCATAAAAGAAGCCTTTCTATCAATTGCAGCAACCCTCAATGTAGACACCTGGGTTTACTGCACCACCAGATGAGCAGACCCCAGTTCGGTTCCATAACAGCTTAAGCGCTCAAGCTAAATGTCCTTCCCCAGAAAGCTTCTCTGTTCCCTCTGACCAAGTCCACTTGTGCCAAGTTCCCACATCACTCCTGTCATTCACTGTTTAAAATTCATCTTCCCTGTTAGAAGGTAAATTTTATAGAGATAGGACAGGGCCTGTTTCGGGTCCTCCAGGGTCGCCGTACATCTGACCCAGGGCCTGACTCATGGAGGTGACCTAGTTTGCCAAGGATTGTCCTGGTTTGAACACTGGATGTCCTGTGCCCTAGCAAATCCCTTGGTCCTGAATGAATGAGGATGGTTAGTCACCATAAACTGTGCACTCAAATAATATCTATTGCATGATAAGCAAACATTCCCTCAAGAATGTTGTAGAAAAGCTAGAATGGAAGAGGTGCAAACACACACAGTTAGTAAAAGCCCAACAACTGAATACAAGATTACTCAACATCATTCTCTGCAATATGAATCACCATATTTCACACTATTTCATAAAAGTTTTAAGAAACAAAGTTAATTCCTATTAGGAAATGATATGGTTTGGCTCTGTGTCCCCCCACCCAAATCTCATCTTGAATTATAATAATCTCCACATGTCAGAGGAGGGGCCTGATAGGAGGTAACTGAATCATGGGGACAGACTTCCCCCTTGCTGTTCTCCTGATAGTAAGTTCTCATGAGATCTGATGGTTTAAAAGTCTGGCGCTTACCTCTTCTCTCTCTCCTGCCGCCATGTAAGATGTGCCTTGCTTTCCCTTTGCTTTCCGCCATGACGGTAAGTTTCCTGAGGCCTCCCCCGCCATGCACAACTGTGAGTCAATTAATATTCTTTCCTTTATAAGTCACCCAATCTCAGGAAGTTATTTATAGCTGTGTGAAAACTCTCAGGTAGTTCTTTATAGCAGTGTGTGAGAGCAGACTAATACAGGAGGCAAGGTGCAGAGGACAATCTTTTTGGAAACCGCTGCCCTACCCTTCAATCTATAAGTTGTTGCTTACTATTCTTCCAAATGATTTCAAATCTTATTAGGAAAAAAAATCTCACTGCTCAAAACACACCTGGTCGCTCCGGCAATTTAATGTTAAATTTGTTACTAATCACGTTAGTAACAAGGAAGCTCAGATCATCCTTTTTACAAATGCCCTTATATTTTGAACTTTGGTGGAGGGCTGATATGCCTTCAGAAGTCAAATTGATGGCCGGGTGCGGTGGCTCACGCCTGTATTCTTAGCACTTTGGGAGGCTGAGGTAGGCGGATCACTTGAGGTCAGGAGTTTGAGATCAGCCTGGCCAACATGGCAAAAACCTATCTCTACCAAAAATACAAACAAAATTAGCTGGGCATGGTGGCACATGTCTGTAGTTCCAGCTATTCAGGAAACAGAGGCAGGAGAATTGCATGAATCTGGGAGGCAAAGGTTGAAGTGAGCTAAGATCACACCACTGCACTCCAGTCTGGGCAAAGGAGCAAGACTTGGTCTCAAGAAAAAAAAAAAAGTCAAATCAAACAGGTCTGAAGAATGTTGCTGAGCTGTCCTGCTAGTTTTCAGTGGGAAGACTTGTGATACTACATATATACATAAATATTTTCCATATTTATACTTATATAAAATCCAGAAACTTCTAGTATTATAGCATGCCAGAAAATCTATATTTATCTACAGTTACATATTTACATTATTTGCAAGTAACTATATTTACTTATTTACACACATATAACCATAAACACTTCTGTTTCTTTACCTTAAACTTTTCTTTTTATTTTTTCTTTATTTTTGAGACGGAGTTTTCGTCCTGTTGCCCAGGCTAGAGTGCAGTGGTACGATCTCGGCTCACTGCAACCTCCACCTCCCAGGTTCAAGCAATTCTCGACCTCAGCCTCCCGAGTAGCTGGGATTACAGTCACCTGCCACCACGCCCGGCTAATTTTTTGCATTTTTAGTAGAGACAGGGTTTCACCATCTTGGCCAGGCTGGTGTTGAACTCCTGACCTCGTGATTCACCTGCCTGGGCCTCCCAAAGTGCTGGGATTACAGGTGTGAACCACCATGCCCTGCCTACCTTGAACTTTTAAGAAACCTTCACTCTTTGTGACTTTCATGTGGTTACAACTCGAGCACAGGAAAAGCCCATTAGCAGCTCTTCTACACAGCAGAAGCTGCTGGAACTTTGTTGTAGGTTCCACATTGTACTCACCTGGTCACACAGAAACCCACGGGTCAGTGACGACAGGTGGTTTCAGCTGGAATCTGAGATTCAATGATGCTTTTCTCACCTGGAAAAAAAAAGGCACAAAGACTTCTTTCGAGGCTTTTTGTAGGTTGTACAGTTGTTGGATATACCTGTTGGAAACAGCATCCCATTCACTTTTTTTGAGTACTCAAAGATTAAATGTGTAATAAGGGCCCAGCCTGGATTTACTCGATTCCTATCCGGCCATCTGTTCCTTAAGAGGGGAGAAAGCAGCTTGATGCTGCGTGCATTTGACTTGTTCAACTTACTAGTCTGGAGAGAGATTCTAAGGTGACTCCAGAAGCTTTAAAAATACTTTGTCACTTAGAGGCCCTATTACGTGACTAAGCTGAATTTTTAACAATTTATATAGTTTATTCAGAATTGCAGAGAATTTTTTTTTACAGGCCCTAGAGCAGGGTTTCCCAACTTGGCACTACTGATAATTCTTTGTTGTGGAGGACTGTCCTGTACAACGTAGGATCTTTAAGAGCAAACAGCGTCCCTCTTCCCCGGCCTCCACCCTCTAGGTGACAGGAGCTGCCTCCTCTCCCCACAATTTGTGACAACCACAACCGTCTCCAGCTACAGCCAAAAGTCCCCTGGGGCGCAGAATCCCACCGGATGAGGGCGACCGGGGCTCTTTGAGGAGGCGACCGCGGCCCGGGGCTCCGACCCAGGAGAAAACAGCAGCTTCGGGCTGACCTGAACACACAGCCGAGGCCTCAGGGACGGAAACGCGGCTCCCGGGAGGGACGCAGGGCCCGCGGCTGGCGGTGCCCACGGCCCACGTCGCCCCTGGACTCCGACCCGAGTCCCCGCCCGCCGCTTACCAAGCCCGGCCCCTCCCGCAGGGACAAAAGCGCCGACTCGCGGACACGGAGAGACTCGCTCCCCGGTGCCCCACGCGCGGCTCCTCCCACGGCACCGCCCCGCGCTTCCGCTTCCGGCCTGGGGCTAGACGGGCTGCACGTCCACTTCCGGCTTGCGCGGAGAGTTGGGCGTGTTTGGGGGTTCGGCGCTTAGGCAGCAGGCGTGGCGGGAGGGAGCAGCGGCCGCGCACCCTCAGCCTTGCCCAGAGGTGTAGTTTGCTTAGTGAGCACAACGTTGGCCCCTGGCCTGGGGCAGTAGCGGGGGCAAGGTCGGCCATGGGGGGGCGGGGCCAGGCTGTGGGCCGGGCAGGCGCGGTGTGGGGGGCGGGGCTGACTTGGGCGGAGACCGGTTTCGGGGCGGGGCTGAAGGCGGGGTCTTGGCTGTGGCCGTACCAGGCCTGGAGGGTGACTGGGCAGAGACCAGTTCCAGGGGCGGGGACCAGGTCTGGGGGCGGGGCCCAGTTATCAGGATGGATGGTACAGGGCTTAGAGAGCGGGGCTGAGTGGGCAGAGATCTGGTCCAGGGGCGAGGACAAGATCTGGGGCGAGGACAAGATCTGGGGCGGGGTTGTGGGCGACACCAGGCGTGGGGTGGGATTGACAGCGGAGACCTCCAGTTCCGGGGCGGGGATGAGAGCGGGTAACCTGGAGGATGGGCCTGGGTGTGGGCGGAGACGAGTTCCGAGCATCACTGAGATTGGGGACCAGGCTGTGGGTGTCCCGGCCCTGAATGGCAGTGCTGATTGGTGGAGACCAATTCTAGGGGCGGGGCAATGGGTGGCACCAAGCTTGAGGCCGGGGCTGATGGTGGACGGAGACCAGTTCTAGGGGCAGGGGTCTGGGTCTGAATAAAAGGGTGCAAGGTGTGGGTGGGTTGGGATAGGCCCAGGAGCCAGGACTGTGGGAGATTAGATTCAGGGACAGGGCTTTCGTTGGATCTCTAGATGGTTGGTATAGTTACTTCCTTGTGTCTATACAGCCCAATAGAATCAGATTATATGTGCCCATTTGTCTACAACTTGCTTTCCCAAGGCAGAATATAGGGATTTTAGCACTAAGAGTTTTGGGGAGCAGGGAGGACTGGGGCATACATAGACATATAGGAAGACTTTAGAGTGATACAATGTTAGTTAAATATTCTCCCACCATTGTCTCTCAGTTCTTTTGCTTAAAGGTAAACAATTTTCTCCTCTATCTTTCCAGATACAGTGTGGACATGTATGTGTGTGTATGTGTGTATGCTGTAGCCATATTCATGGAATAAATGCTATTACCACCCCCCCACACACAAGTCACTGTTTTATACACCATGGATATGGACTGAACAAAATAATAGAGACCAGCCTGCCCAACACGGCGAAAACCCGTCTTTACTAAAAATACAAAAATTAGGGTGGTGGCGAGCTCCTGTGGTCCCAGCTACGTGGGAGGCTGAGGCAAGAGAATTGCTTGAATCCGGGAGGTAGAGGTTGCAATGAGCCAAAATGGTGCCACTGCACTCCAGCCTTGGTGACAGAGCAAGACTTAGTCTCAAACAACAACAACAAACTCTTTGTTCACTTTTAATTGGGTATCTTTTTGTTGCTGAGTTGCAAGGCTTCATATATTTTGAATGCAAGTCATGGATCAGATAAGTCATTTGTAAATGTTTCGCTCAGTCCATGGTTGTCTTTTTAACATTCTTGATGGTTTCCTTTGAAGCATCAATGTTTTTAAATGTTGATTAAGTCCATTTTATCTATTTTTTCTTTTGACACCTGTTTTTGATGTCGTATCTAAGAAACCAGTGCCTGACCCAAGATCACAAAGTTTTACTCCGATGTTTTCTTCCAGGAAGTTGATAGTTTTAACTCTTACCTTTAGGTCTGTCATCTGTTTTGAGCTCACTTTTGTACATGGTGTGAAGTAGAGGTCCAGTTTCATTCTTTTGCATATTGACATCTAGTTGTCCCAGCACAATTTGTTGAGACCATTCTTTCCACAGTGAACTTTCCTAGTATATTGAATTTTGAATTTGTTCATTTCATTTTTGCCTAAACTACCTTTGGCCGCCTGGGAACTAAAATTAAAAATATAGCCAATAATAAGTTTGGCAAAGACAAAGAGAAATTGGAATTCTCATCCATTGCAGTCAGGATTGTAAAATGGTGCAGCCACTTGGCAAAATAGTTTGACAGTTCCTCAGAAAGTCATAGAATTGCCACATGACCCAGCAGTTTTACTTCAAGTATGTGTCCAAGATAAATGAAAACATTTCCTCCCATGATAGCTTGTACATGAATGTTTATAGCAGCATTATACATAATACCTCAAAATTTCGTATGTTCCAAATGTCAATCAACTGATGAATGGATAAATAAAATGTGGTATATGCACACAATGGATTATTATTCCTCAATAAAACAGGATACATATTCCATGGATGAACCTTGAAAACATTATGCTAAGTAAAAGAAGCCACGAATAAAAAACCCCACATATTATGTAATTCAATTTAAATAAAATTTCCAGAATAAGAAAATCCATAGAGACAATAGATTAGTGGCAAAGGTTGGGGAAAAGGGAAATGGGGGGAAATGGATAATGGTATGGATTTCATTTTAAAGTGATGAAAATATTCTAAAATTAGATAGTGGTGATGATTGCACAACCATGTGAATATACTAAAAACCATTGAACTGTACACTTTAAAAGGTTGAATATTATGGTAGCTGAATAAAGTTTTTATTTAAAAAATGTAGAAATATACACAAATTTTTCAGTTAGGCAAAATAATGGAATAAAAGTGGAAAAATACTACATAATGTGAGTGCTGCTGCTTCTTCAAAATAATAGACTAAAAGTGGAAAAAGTAAAATACTACAAAATGTGAGCAGCTGCTCCTCCTTCTTTTCTTTCTTTCTCTCCTCCTCCTCCTTCTTCCTCCTTCCTCCTCCTCCTCCCCCTTCCACTTCTCCCCCTCCTCCTGCTTCTCCTCCTCTTCCTCCTCCTCCTTCTTCCTTCTTTCCACCTCCTTCTCCTTTTTTCTTTTTTCTTTTTTTTGGAGACAGAGTCTTGCTTTGTCACCCAGGCTGGAGTGCAGTGGTGCAAACGTGGCTCACTGCAGCCTCTACCTCCTGGGCTCAAGCCATTCTCCCTCCTCAGCTTCCCGAGTAGCTGGGACTGCAGGTGTGCACCGCCACACCCAGCTAATATTTGTGTTTTCTGTAGAGACAGGGTCTGGCCACACTGCACAGGCTGGTCTCAAACTCCTGAGCTCAAGCAGTCCCCCCCGCCTTGACCGCCCAAAGTGCTGGGATTTTAGGCATGAGCCACCGTACCCAGCCTAAGTGCATCTTAATTTTCCGCACCATCACACAATTAAATGGCAAAACAAACGGGGTATAAATAATTGTAAAAATCTATGACATATGGGCTCATATCATTATTACATAAAGAACATTTTGGATAAATAAGCAAAAGATGAACAAGCCATTAAAAACATCGTTAAAGACAAAGGCTGTGAATACACAGACACCTTTACAAATACATACAATTGCTGAATACTTGACTTAGCAAAGAGATAGAAATTAAAATAACAGCATTATGTTTGTGCCTCTCAAGTAATGCAAAACATTTTAAATGTCCAGTTCATCAAGAGATTAGAATATGAATGACCTTGCCTTCTGCTAGTGGTATTGATAAGTGCTACTTTCTTAGCAGGTACTTGGTAACACATACCAAAAGCTGCATGAATGTGTGCATTTATCAACCCAGCAATTTTACAATGATCTAAATCAGAGAAATGTTTGAACCTTGTTAAAAAGGATTGATCATCTACCTCCTATTTAATATCAGAAGATTAGTAACAATGGCAGAATAAGTACTGGTGTAGTGGTATGAAATGACATTCATGAGCATTAAAACAATCATGTCAGTGTACATTTAGTTACATTAAATTACATTCCAGATGTACTGTTAGGTGTGAGAAGCTGGCTGCAGAATGAAGTTGACAGTGTGTGTCCACATTCTAACCCACAAAGTCTAGGAATATAAAATTCCAGGGCTTGACAATCATATAATGCCTGGACCCTTTCTGCCGAGAATGGAAGTTGCTAGAAACTTCTCTGGCTGGAGGGCAGAAGGCAAAGTGCAAAGTTGGGCCTCAAGCCTTGTGAAAGGGATAAAGACCTTTACCCTTCACACTGGCCTCATGGACCAGACAGGTCCTCACTTTCCCCACAGAGTGCCTGAGATCTGAGGATACTTTACAGCCTGATAGTTACTTCTGGCTACCCTAACTCTGCTAAAGTGAAAACAACCAGTAGCTTCCACCTAACAAGCTGATGCATAAAATAATTGCTACAAAAAGGTCGGGCATGGTGGCTCATGCCTGTAATCCCAGCACTTTGGGAGGCTGAGGTGGGTGTATCACCTGAGTTCAAGAGCTTGAGACCAGCCTGACCAACATGGAGAAACCCTGTCTCTATGAAAATACAAAATTAGCTGGGCTTAGTGGTGCATGCCTGTAATCCCAGCTACTCAGGAGGCTGAGGCAGGAGAATCGCTTGAACCCAGGAGGTAGAGGTTGCAGTGAGCTGAGATCACGCCATTACACTCCAGTCTGGGCAACAAGAGCATAACTCCGTCTCAAAAAAAAAAAAAAAGCTACAAAATATTCCATTCCATGTTTTCGTTAATGATGAAGAGAAGGAGGTAAAGAAACTTGAAGTGAAACGGCTGGAAGGCCCCAAGATGGAGCAGACAGATCTCTTCATACACAGGAGAGATAGCAAGGCTGAAATTCTACCCTGAAGATCAGCAACCCCACTAGCACCTTCCTCCAGGGCAAGGTCACCTGCAGAAATGACAGGTGTCAAATAATTCCCAAAGAAATCGCTAAGGATGAGATATCCCATGAAAACAAACTGCATATTGCCTAACCCTCTCCCGAGACATGGACCTGATGAGATATTAACTGTTTTGAAGGCTATGCAACTGTGCAACCAACCAAGCATGCACAGAACAGCAGGCTGTCTGGTGGTAACTCCTAGATAAGCACCAATATAGCACCTCAGCCACAGATTGCGCGCCACACAATGAATTCTGAAAGTCTGTTTTAACCCATGATAGCCAACATGTTATTATTCGTGCCTGCAATCAATGTAAAAATTCATGAGACATTGCAGGTGCAACTGGCTGGGCCTGGTGTTGTGGGTGGTAAAATAATTTCCCAAGACAGTTGTAGGTAAAGAAAGACAAATTTATTAGAGAAGGTATGAAGATTGGTTGCAAGGGCACAACAGGCAGCACAGCAAAGGGGCTGTTTGCAAAGAGGCAGAGGTTAGAAGGAATTTTATAGGGTCGTGCTGGAGGCGGCTATGTGCAGATAAGGTGTGCAGATAAGGTCATGTTGCTGGGGCTATGTGCAGACCCCGAGGTCTTTTGGAACACGATGTCATGCCAGTGGGTTGTTTGCAGTTAGCCATCTCTCAGAACAATTGTTCTCCCCCCACCCAGGGGCCCCTTCCTTGTTGTTGCTTACTTATTTATCTTATTAGGACTCCACATGAGATCGTTTTTTTTGTTTGTTTTTTTTGTTTGTTTTTTTTTGAGATGGAATCTTGCTGTGTCACCCAGGCAGGAGTGCAATGGCGAGATACTGGCTCGGTGCAACTTCCACCTAGGTTTGAGAGATTCTCCTGCCTCAGCCTCCTGAGTAGCTGGGACTACAGGTGTGTGCCACAACTCTCGGCTAATTTTTTTTTTTTTTTTTGGCATTTTTAGTAGAAACAGAGTTTCACTGTGTTAGTCAGGGTGGTCTCTATCTCCTGACCTTGTGATCCCCCCACCTCAGCCTCCCAAAGTGCTGGGATTATAGGAGTGAGCCACTGCACCCAGCCTACATGAGTTCTTTTAAATGATTTTTGTTTTTTTTTTGTACTGAGTTCCAGAAATCCAGTTTGTACTTTCCACTGATGGCACATCTTAATTTGTGAGTTGAATTTTATCAGATGTACCTGCCCTGTATTTAGATTTTCTAAGGTTCACAGCAGTAAAGTATTAGATTCACATGTCCAGATTGTTCCAAACATAATTCAAAGCTTTCCACTCCAAGAGTCATGTCAGATGAGTAAAGAGAATTCCTCTGGGATCTAACAACAAAGGGGTCATTGTGGCCTTAGCAACAGAAGCAGCCATAGAACGGTGAAGGCAGACAGAAGTTTGGGGTGTCTTGAGGAGTTAGCTGGAGGTGAGGAGATAGGAGACATAATACGTAGATGATCTGTTCTCAGTGGTTCATAGTTAAGGGGAAGAAATAGAGAGTAGCGGTGAAGGAGTGGGTCCCAAAAAGTTTAAGAGAGGGGTATCTGTGTAGCTAGGAGAAACTTGAACACATTTAAATGCCAAAGAAAGGATTCAGCAGAAAAACAGAAGTTAAAGATACAGGGGCACCTGTAATCCCAGCACTTTGGGAGGTTGAGGCAGGTGGATCATGAGATCAGGAGTTTGAGACCAGTCTGGCTAACATGATGAAACCTTGTCTCTATTAAAAATACCAAATAATTAGCCAGAGGTGGTGGCGGGTGCCTGTAATCCCAGCTACTCAGGAGGCTGAGGCAGGACAGTTGCTTGAACCCGGGCAGCGGAGGTTGCAGTGAGCCGAGATCGTGCCACTGTACTTCAGCCTGGGCCACAGAGCAGGACTCCATCCTAAAAAAAAAAAAAGATAAAGATGATATGGGGGTTATACTGCAATACTAGGGGCATAAAATTAACAAAAAGGAAGAAGGAATGAGGCCCAGATCACTCTTGGAGGATAAAGGAAATATATTTATTTATGAGACAGGGTCTTGCTCTGTTGCCCAGGCTGGAGTGCAGTGGCCTGATCACCCGCTCACTGCAACCTCGACCTCCTGTATTCAAACTATCCTCCTTATTCAGCCTCCCGAGTAGCTGGGACCACAGATGTGTGTCCTCACCCCCAGCTAACTTTTTAATTTTCAGCACAGACGGGGGTCTCCCTATGTTGCCCTGACTGGTCTTGAACTCCTGTGTTCAAGTGTCCCTCCTGGCTCAGCCTACCAAAGTTCTGGGATTACATGCATGAGTCACCATGCCTAGCAGAAAATCTCTTTAAATTCAGTTAAAGAAAATTTGGAAACATTCGATGTTTATCAGGGAGATTTGCAGATTTGGCAACTAGATTCATAAAATTTCAATCTTGCCATTGTTTGTAAACTATCAGGTAAGTTAAGGAAAATTGAATATGAGAAAAAGAAAGCTGGAGAAGGTTTTGGGGAAAATCCAGGAGTAAACATGACAATGCATAAACAGAAAATAAAGTTTCTAGGCATGATGGATTCTTCTCAGTTGATGCAGAATATTTTGTATTTATAGTGGTACTAAGATGTCATGTCATGTGATTCTTTTTTCAGCAGTGATCACATGATGGCAGTAGCTGTGGCGTCACAGATAATAGGGACCGTCCAAGTTTGAAGTTTTACAAGGCAGACACGATAAGTGGTAAGAAATTTTGGACTAGTCTAAGTGACTTTTTTTTTTTGAGACAGAGTCTCTTTCTGTTGCTCAGGCTGTAGTGCAGTGGCATGATCTCCGCTCACTGCAACCTCTACCTCCTGGTTCAAGCAATTCTCTCACCTCAGCCTCCCGAGTAGCTGGGACTACAGGTATGTGCCACAATGCCTGGCAAATTTTTTTTTTTTTTTTTTTTTTTTGGTAGAGACAGGGTTTCACCATGTTGGCCAGGTTGGTCTTGAACTCCTGGCTTCAAGTGATCCACTCACCTCAGCCTCCCGAGGTGCTGAGATTACAAGCGTGAGCCACCATGCCTGGTCTTTAGGACTTATTGAGGTCACAGACTGCAGAATCCAAGAGTGCTAGGAATCAGAGGAGAGAAAGGAAGATGAAGATACGGAGGTCTGGTGTAATTTAAATACCCAAATCATAGATACCTGTTCCTCAAGGTATGTTCCTTAAGAACAGATATCTATGGTATGGGTATTTGAAATAAGAAACCTGGAAATCAGAAATTTATAGTGGGTGGATAAGTTTTCTGAATTATTTATTTATTTAGACAATCTTGCTCTGTTGCCCAGGCTGGAGTACAGTGAGTGGCATGATCTTGGCTCACTGCAACCTCTGCCTCCCGGATTCAAGTGATTCTCCATCCTCAGCCTCCTGAGTAGCTGGGATTGCAGGTGTATGCCACCACACTCAGCTAATTTTTATATTTTTAGTAGAGATGGGGTTGCGCCATGCTGGCCAGGCTGGTCTTGAACTTCTGACTTCAAGCAATCCACCTGCCTCAGCCTCCCAAAGTACTGTCATTACAGGTGTGAGCCACCGTGCCGGGCCTGAATTATTTATTTTTGAGCATGACCGTTTGGGTTGGTGAAGATGTCTGGAGTGTGGGATTAAGGTGCGAAGAACAGAGCAGTTGATAATTTCATTATTGACTTACAAGCTGCAGGAACTGTGCAAACCAAGAGGTCAATGTGTAAACCAGAGGAATAGTCAAGTAATGCATAAGAATGGCAGGATTTGGGCGAAGTGCAGTGGCCCATGCCTGTAGGCCCAGCATTTTGGGAGGTAAAGGTGGGTGGATAACTTGAGGTCAGGAGTTCCAGACCAGCCTGGACAACATGGTAAAACCTTGTCTTTACAAAAACCGCAATTAGCCAGGCATAGTGGCACATGCCTGTAGTCCCAGCTACTCGGGAGACTGAGGTGGGATGATCGCTTGAGCCTGGGGGTCAAGGCTGCAGTGAGCTGTGGTCGCACCACTGCACTCTAGCCTGAGTGACAGAGTGGGACCAAAAAAAAAAGGCAAGATTCGGGATTTAGAAAAAGACTGCTATCGTGCCTTGAGAGGGAGTATCAAAACTTGAGTGTTTGAGAGTGACAAGGACAGAAAGATAATAAAATGGTACTCAAACAAGGAGGGGTTTGGCAGGATGATGGAGGAGAGTTTTGACCTTGAACTTTCTGTGCTTGACTCGGTTCTGCCTGATGATGTCCCAGGAAGCAGGTCAGACCTACCCCAGAGGGAGAGAGGAAGGGTGAAAATCCAAAACAGCTGAGATCCTTGTCCCGCGAAGGAAGGCTTCATTGATTAATTTGACCCCATCTTATGATTTGTTTTTACAGTATAAGAGGAAAAGAAATGTGATGGCTAAGAGTTCACAGAGGAAGCAGCGTGACTGTGTCAACCAATGCAAATCAAAGCCAGGCTTGAGCACCTCAATCCCTCTGAGAATGTCCAGTTACACATTCAAGAGGCCAGTTACGAGAATTACATCCCATCCTGGCAATGAGGTTAGATGCCATCAATGGGAGGAGAGCTTGGAGAAGCCCCAGCAGGTCTGCTGGCAGAAGAGACTGCAAGGACTCCAGGCCTACAGCAGTGCAGGAGAACTCTTAAGTTCTTTGGATCTTGCCAACACCTTGCAAAAACTCGCACCTAGTTGCACAGGTGCCTCTCTGCTGAGGGAGCTTGCTGGTGGTCTGGAGCACTCCTGCCCCACGCCCCCGCTTGCCTGCTCTTCAGATGCGGCGGAGATCATTCCCGGAGAGGGAGTGGGTGTCTCACAGCTCCTCTGCAAACAATTTGTGGTCACTGAGGAAGATATCAGGAAACAGGAGGGGAAAGTGAAGACAGTCAGAGAGAGACTCGTAATAGCGTTGATTGCCGACAGGCTTGCTAATGAGGCAGAGAAAGTGAGAGACCAAGAAGGCTGTCCTGAAAAACAATGAGAAAAAGGGAAGGTAGTGCAGATGAAATAAAGTGTAATCCTTTATTAACATCTCTTTGCAATATCCACAATGAGGTTTTTTGCTTTGAGCTCTTGAAACGTTAAAATATGCCAACACTTAAAAAAAAGGCTGGGTGAGCACCTAAGAGCACCTACGTTAGTAAACTCAGAACAGGGTGTGTTGGCTGACGCCTGTAATTCCAACACTTTGGGAGGCCAAGGCGGGTGGATCACTTATAAGCAGGAGTTCAAGACCAGCCTGGCCAACATGGTGAAACCCTGTCTCTAATAAAAATACAAAAACTAGCTGGGTTTAATGGCAGGCATCTGTAATCTCAGCTACTCCGGAGGCTGAGGCAGGAGAATCACTTGAACTCGGAAGGCGGAGGTTGCAGTGAGCTGAGATGGCGCCACTGCACTCCAGCTTGGGTGACAGAGCAAGACTCTGTCTCAAAAACAAAACAAAAAAACCCTTCTTTGTGTGATACAAGGGAATAAAGACAGTAATTCTTTTTGAGGTGAGAGATTGGGTTTTAGGTGGGCAGGGAAAGGAGATTTTTCTTTTTCATGTTATACTCTTATTTTTATTTACTATGTATGTATGTATGTAGCCCAGGCTGGAGTGCAGTGGTGCTGTCATACCTCACTGCAGGCCAGGTGTGGTGGCTCACACCTGTAATTCCAGCACTTTGGGTGACCGAGGTGGGCAGATTGCTTGAGGTCAGGAGTTCAAGACCAGCCTGGCCAACATGGGGAATCCCCATCTCTACAAAAAATACAAAACTTAGCTGGGTGTAGTGGTGCACACCTGTAGTCCCAGCTACTGGAGAGGCTGAGGCAAGAGAATTACTTGAATCCAGGAGGCAGAGGTTGCAGTGAGCCGAGATCACACCACTGCACTCCAGCCTGGGTGACAGAGCAAGACTCTGTCTCAAAACAAAACAAAACAAAACAACAAAAAACCCAAACCCAAACAACAACTCCGAAAAAACTTCTCTGTAGTCTCGAACTCTTGGGCTCAGGTGATCCTCCTGCCTCAGCCTCCTGAGTAGCTGGGACTACAAGCACATGCCATTACTCCCAGCTAATTTTTTCTATTTTTTGCAAAGACAAGGTCTCACTCTGTTGCCCAGGCTGGTGTCAAACTCCTAGACTCAAGCAATCCTCCCTCCTCAGCCTCCCAAAGTGCTGGGATTGCAGGTGTGGGCCACCATGCCTGGCCAGTACTCCAACATTTTTAACACACCGATCTCAGAAACTGGTAAATCCATCAAGCAAAAGCAAATAATGATAAAGAGGATTGGAATAATTCAATAAGCTTGATCAGCCAAGTAGATAAACAGACTTTAACTCTTAATCCCAGCAAGCAGAATGATGGTGTATTGTTAGATTCATAACGCTGAAAAGTCTCTCTCTCTCTCTCTGTCTGTCTGTCTGTCTGTCTCTCTCTCTCTCTTTTCTTTTTTTGAGACAGGTTCTTACTCTGTTGCCCAGGATGGAGTGCAGTGGTGAGATCTTGGCTCACTGCAACCTCTGCCTCCCGGGTTCAAGCGATTCTCATGCCTCAGCCTCCCAAGTAGCTGGGATTACAGGTGCCCACCACCATGCCCAGCCAATTTTTCTATTTTTAGTAGAGATGGAGTTTCATCATGTTGGTCAGGTTGGTCTCGACTCAAGTGATTCACCCGCCTCAGCCTCCCAAAGTGCTGGGATTACAGGCATGAGCCACCACACCCAGCCTAAAAAGTTTCTCTTGATATTACTCTCCCACAAATTGTGTCAACTATCCTGAATCAAATTTCAAACACATGTAGACCTAGAGAATCAGAGACAGTCTGATATTTCATTAAATGCAATTCTGAATTATCAGGCAATCAAGAACAGAAAAATCACTAGAGTTAGACAGCTTATTTGAAAATGTAGAGATACAAAACTCTTTCATGAAATATTATTCTGGAATTCACTAGGATATTTCACAAAAATAATCAATTCTGATTAGGTAGGGTTTATCCTGTGACTATGAGGACAAAGTGCTGAATAATTTCAAGACCTTGATCACTGCCTACTGACTTTAAGATAAGTGAATTAAGTCGGACACAGAAACAAAAATACTGCACTGACACACTTCTATGTGGAATCTGAAAAAAGTCAAATAGACTGGATGTAGTCTGTTTGTATTTGTTTTCAAGCAAATACAAATAAAACATTAAAACACATTCTAAGCCTGGATGCGGTGGCTCATGCCTATAATCCCAGCACTTTGGGAGGCTGAGGCAGTTGGATCACCTGAGGTCAGGAGTTCCAGACCAGCCCTGGCCAACATGGTGAAACCCTGTCACTACTAAAAATATAAAAACTAGCTGGGCATGATGGCGGACACCTGTAATCCCAGTTACTCAGGGGTCTGAGGCAAGAGAACTGCTTGAACCTAGGAGGCAGAGGTGGCGGTGAGCTGAGATCATGCCATTGCACTCCAGCCTGGGCAACAAGAGTGAAACTTCATCTCAAAAAAACAAAACAAAACAAAAACAAAAAGAACCACATTCTAGGATTCAGATGATTACCATGTGGAAGCACAGAGCAGAAAAGATGAAATTTAAAAATAATAAATTTTTAGGGAAGCTATAAATAATATAGATATTGTGCTCTATTTTTCTTTTTTAGAGATGGGGGTCTCACTCTGTTGCCCAGGCTGGAGTGCAGTGGTGTGACCACATTGCAGCCTCAACCTCCTGGGCTCAAGGGATCCTCCTGCCTCAGCCTCCGTAGTAGCTGGGACTACAGGTGTGTGCCACCACCACATTCAGCTGTTTTTTTTTCTTTTAGTAGAGATGAGGGTCTCGTTATGTTGCCAAAGCTGGTCCCTAACTCCTGGCCTCAAGCAATCCTCCTGCCACAGTCTCCCACCGTGCTGGGTGAGCCATGGTGCCTGGCCTGAAGAACCATTTCTGACCCATTCATTTCTTCTTGGTCTGCTTCCCACCTTAGAGGACTTGTGAGATGGGGAAGAAGCTGCCCAGGGAACATTAATATGGAAATTCTGGTACTTGAGTCTCAGAGAATACAATAGCATGAGAGAAACTTGGAACTGCCAGGGTTTCTGCTGGGGTGGGGTATGGGAATATAAAGGATCAGGATGGGTGTAATTGCTGGTATAGGAGTCAAGGGTGGTTGTGTACTGGGTGACAAAGGAGGGAGACCTCAAACTGAAGTGGAATGTTGATTTTCCACCATCGAAATTTTCTTTTCTTTCTTTATTTGAGATGGAGTCTTGCTCTGTCACCCAGGCTGGAGTGCAATGGTGCGATCTCGGCTCACTGCGACCTCCACCTCTCGGTGGATTCTCCTGCCTCAGCCTCCCGAGTAGCTGGGATTACAGGTGCCCATCACCACACCCAGCTAATTTTTGTATTTTAAGTAGAGACAGGGTTTCACCATGTTGGCCAGGCTGGGCTCGAACTCCTGACCTCAAATAATCCGCCCACCTCGGCCTCCCCAAGTCCTGGGATTACAGGCATGAGCCACTGCCTCTGGCCTCCATGATGGCAATTTCTGTATTAGTGAAACAGAATTCCCTGACCCCCTTGCAGGATGTGCAACAGGGTGTGGCTCATCTGTTCAGCTGATTGATAGTTGATAGATGATTGGTGGATAGTTGATAGGTAGATGATAAATAGATGATTTTTGATAGATAATTGATAGATGATAAATTGACAGGTAATAGTTGATAGACATTGATAAGTAGATGATAAATAGATGATGGATAGGTGATTGATAGATGATTAATAGATTATAAATAGCAGATCATTGAGAGAAGAGAGATAATTGATAGTTATTGATAGGTAGATAATTGACAGATCACTAAATATTGATAGCTAGATGATAAATAGATCATTGGTAGATATGTGATACATTGATAAAGAAATTCACTAACTCAAACCCCTTATGGGAGGGGGAGCATGCAGACAGGCAGGTGCAAAAGCTGGGGCGAGTACCCCTTGGCTCTGGCCCCATGGCAGTGTCCAGGGGTGGGAGACTGTAACTCCTTTTAGCTTGCTGTCTGTGGATGGCTTAAGTGTTAACCAGCTCAGTGTCCTCTTGGTACCCAGGTCCTTGTCCAGCATCCAGGAAGAATCAGGTCACACATAGACTTGAAGGATGAATGTGGGGGTTTTATTGAATAGGGGAGGTGGCTCTCAGTGGGATGGATGGGGAAATGGAAGGGGGATGGAGTGGGAAGATGACCTTCCCCTGAAGTTTGGCTGTCCAGAGGCTGGTCTCCTCTCCAACTATCCCCAGCTGAACTCCTCTCTTTTCTCTTCTGTGCCATTCTGCCATTCCTCTGCTCTTCTGTTTGTCTCATCTGCTTGTGGAGTTTGGGGTTTATATGGGACAGGATAGGGGAGCATTGTGGGCCAAAAGGCAACTTTTGGGCATGAAAACAGGAAAGTTTGTTCCCATTTAGGGCCACGGGTCTCCAGGATAGAGGGTGGGGCCTTTGCTGGGGAACCACTCTCTTCTACCCAGTATTTCCCTGTCCCCATCCACATCATTAGTAATATAGTTTAAATATGTGTCTCCACCAAATCTGAATTGTAACCCCTGGTGTTGGAAGTGGGTGGAGGCTGGTGGGAGGTGCTTGGGTCATAGAGACAGATCCTTCATGGTTTGATGCTGCCTTTGCAACAGGGAGTCAGTACTTGTGAGATCTGATTGTTTGTGTGGCACCTTTGTTCCCCGCAACTCTCTCTTGCTCCTGCTCTGGCCATGTGACATGCTGGCCCTCCCTTAGCCTTCTGCCATGATTGGAAGCTTTCTGAGACCTCCCCAGAAGCTAATCAGATGCTGGCATCAGGCTTCCTGTACAGCCTGCAGAACTGTGAGCCAATTAAGCCTCTTTTCTTTATAAACTGCCCAGTCTCAGGTATTTATTTTTTTCTTTGAGACAGGATCTCACTCTGTCACCCAGGCTGCAGTCCAGTGGTACAATCACAGTTCACTGCAGCCTTGACCTCCAGGCTCAGGTGATCCTCCCACCTCTGCCTCCCACGTAGCTGGGACTATAGGCACACACCACCATGCCTGGCTATTTTTTAAAGTCTTTTGAGCGACAGCATTTTGCCATGTTTCCCAGGCTGGTCTGCAATTCCTGGGCTCAAGCAATCTGCCTGCCTTGGTCTCCTACTGTGTTAGAATTACAGGCATGAGCTACTGGGTCCAGCCAGGCATTTTGTTTTGTTTTGTTTTGTTTTGTTGAGACAGTCTCATTGTGTCACCCAGGCTGGAGTGCAGTGGCATGATCTCAGCTCACTGCAACCTCTACCTCCTGGGTTCCAGTGATTCTTGTGCCTCAGCCTCCTGAGTAGCTGGGATTACAGGCATGCACCACCATGCCTGGCTAATTTTTCTTTCCTTTTTTTCTTTTCTTGAGATGGAGTCTTATTCTGTCACCAGGCTGGAGTGTAGTGGCGCAATCTCAGCTCACTGCAACCTTCGACTCTCTGGTTCAAGCGATTCTCCTGCCTCAGCCTCCCAAGTAGCTGGGATTATAGGCATGGGCAACCATGCCCAGTTAATTTTATTTTGTATTTTTAGTAGAGAAAGGGTTTTATCAAGTTGGCCAGCCTGGTCTTGAATTCCTGACCTCAAGCGATCTGCCTGCCTTGGCCTCCCAAAGTGCTGGGATTATAGACGTGAGCCACTGAGCTCGGCCCGGTATTCCTTTATCCCAGTGCAAGAAGAGCCAAATACAACCAGTTTCACCAATTCTGCTGTTCCTAGGGGATGCCATGGTGTGAAGCCACAAAACACAACTGGGAGTTGCCTTCAGGACTTCATGAAGGGGGAAGACTGTTCTCCTAGCCCAACACGAACCAGTCAAGGGTCACATCAAGAAAGGCTCAGAGACTTGTGTCCAACCAATATGGTTTATTTCTGCCCCAGCTCAGCTTCTTTGCACCCTGGCTGGGGAAAAAGGACCCTGGGCTCCGGGAAGTTCCAGTCATTGCAGATCCTCCAGGTCTAGGTGTGACTTGTAGTAGCCTGGGCGCTGTTGCCTGATTTTGTATTCTCCTTCCTTCTTTTGCTGGTGGGTGTTCACCTGTGAGGGTGAGGAGGAGGCATGAGAATGGACTGGTCAGCCATCCAGGGAGGGGACAGCCACAGGGGTGAGAATATGGCCAAAGCCAGAGACCTGATGCTTCCTTTGTCTCCCTTCTTTGTTCCATTTACTTTCTCCCTCTGTTCTTTTCTTCTTTTCACTACTTTCCTTTCTTCTCTCTCCTTGTTTTACTCTGTTTTAAAAAATGTTTCCCCTCTGATATCCCCTTCATTTCTCTCTCCCCTTGCCCCTGAATTTCTTTATCAATATATCACAGATCTACCAATGATCTTTTTTTTTTTTTTTGAGACAGAGTCTCACTCTGTCCCCCTGGCTGGACTGCAGTGTTGTGATCTCGGTTCACTGCAACTGAGTTCAAGCAGGTTCAAGCGATTCTCCTGCCTCAACCTCCCGAGTAGCTGGGACTACAGGCACCGGCCACCATTCCCAGCTAATTTTTGTATTTTTGAGATGCAGTTTCACAATGTTGGCCAGGATGGTCTTGATCTCTTCACCTTGTGATCCGCCTGCCTTGGCCTCCCAAAGTGCTGGGATTACAGGCATGAGCCACTGCGCCCGGCCTGCGATGATCTATTTATCTATCATCTAACTATCAGTATTTATTGATCTGTCAATCAATTGGCTACCTATCAATAACTATCAATTATCTCTCATCTCTCAATTATCTGCTATTTATAATCTATCATCTATCAATCACCTATCATCAATCATCTATTTATCTATCATCTACTTAACAATATCTATCAACTACCTATTACTCAATTTATCATCTATCAATTACCTATAAGAATCATCTATTTATCATCTACCTATCAACTATCCACCAATCATCTATCAACTGTCAATCATCTATCTCCTATCTTCTGTCTAAGTATCATTTCTCTCTCATCTCATCTCAGTCTCTTTCTCTCTGGCTTTTGGTACTGGTCTCAGCCTCTCCCTCTCTCTCCTTCCCTTCCTCCTCTATACCTGTCCAGCTTAACTGAGGCATAACTGACATAAAATAAATGCCACACATTTAAAATGAACATTTTGATAACTTCTGATCATAACTTATTGAGCCATCAGCACAATCAAGATGAGGAACATCCATCTATCATCCCCAAAACTTTACTCCTGGCCAGGTGTGGTGGCCCACGCCGGTAATCCCAACACTTTGGGAGGCCAAGGTGGGTGGATCACCTGAGGTCAGGAGTTCGAGACCAACCTGGCCAACATGGTAAAACCCCATCTCTACTAAAAATACAAAAATTAGCTGGCTATGGTGCTGTGCCCCTGTAATCCCAGCTACTTGGGAGGCTGAGGTGGGAGAATCACTTGAACCTGGGAGGCAGAGGTTGCGGTGAGCCAAGATCGCACCATTGCGCTCCAGCCTGGGCAACAAAGCAAGACTCTGTCTCAAAAACAAAACAAAACAAAACAAAACAAAACAAAACAAAAAAACCCAAAATTTTCCTTCTGCTCTTTTACAGTTCCCTTTTCCCTGCCACTGCAAACACATTCTCATTCTCAGGCAACCACTAATCTGATTTCTGTCTTTACAGATTAGTTTGTATTTACTAAAATTTGTCCATAAAGGGAATCATATGGCATGTACTCTTTTCTTTGTCTGGATTCTTTCACTAGGCATAACTATTTTGCAATTTATACATGTTGCTATATAATTTATTAATAATTAATTCCTTTTTGTTGCTGAATAACATTCCATTTTCAGGATATATTTGTTAACGGACATTAGGGTTGTTTTCAGAGTTTGGCTATCACAAATAAAGCTGTTATGAACATTTTTGCACAAGTTTTCATATGGACATGTTTTTATTTCTCTTAGGTAAATTACTAGAAGTGGCATGGTGGGGTCTTATGGAAGGTATGTGTAATTTTCAAATAAGTGGCCAAGCTATTTTCCACTAGTGCTTTAAGAGAATTCCAGTTACATCACATTTTCACCAACACTTGTTACAGTCAATCTTTTCAATTTTATCCATTCTTGTGCAAAGTGGCCTCTCATTGTGACTTCCATGTACATTTCCCTCATGACTAATGTTGTTACATTTTTTCCCTCTTACATCCTTTTATTTACACTCTTTGCAATCACTTTTTCACTCAGTATCTTGTAATCAGCATATAGGTTGTGAAGTTTTTGAGATCTGCACAATGTAGTAACTATAGATAATAATAATGTATATTTCAAAATTGCTAAGAGAGTAGGTTGCCAATGTTCACACCACAAAGAAATAGTAAGTATGAGAGGTGAGGGACATATTAATTAGCTTGATTGAGTCATTCCATAATTGTACATATGCTAAAGCATCACATTGTATCCCATAAATATATGCATTCATTATTTATCAATTAATTAAAAAAACAATTATAAAAAGAAAATAAGAAAGCCACTCCATGAACTGGGAGAAAATATTTGCAAAACACATATCCAGCAAAGGACTTCTGTATAGTATAGTATAGTATAGTATAGTATAGTATAGGTGTAGAATATATTAAAAACTCTTGGCCAAACATGGTGGCTCATACCTGTAACCCCAGCACTTTGGGAGGCTGAGGCAGGTGGATCATGAGGTCAGGAGTTTGAGACTCCTGACCAACATAATGAAACACTGTCTCTACTAAAAATATAAAAATTAGCTGGGCATTGTGGTGCATGCCTGTAGTCCCAGTTACTCGGGAGGCTGAGGCAAGAGAATCATTTGAAACCGGGAGGCAGAGGTTGTAATGAGCTGAGATTATGCCACTGTACCCCAGCTTGGGTGACAGAGTGAGATGTCTCAAAAAAAATTGTTTTTAGTAGAGATGCAGTTTCACTATTTTGGCCAGGATGGTCTTGATCTCTTCACCTCATGATCCACCTGCCTTGGCCTCCCACAGTGCTGGAATTATGAGCCACCATGCCCAGCCCACGATGATTGATTTATCTATATATCTGTGTGTGTGTGTGTGTGTGTGTGTGTGTGTGTGTGTGTGTGTATCAAAAACTCTTACAGCCCAATAGTAAGAAGACAAGCAACCCTTCCTTGCTCACCAGGAAACCACAGATCAGGCATATGATGAGTCCCAGGAGTACCGCCAAGCAGATGAGGATGATGGCCCAGAAGGGAAGGTCTAGGGAGACAAGGGTTAGGGTAAGCCATCTCCTGCCACATCCCAGGGCTACTTCTTGGACCCTATGTGGCCTGAGGATGGGCACAGCCCTGGGGAGGTGAGCTTAGTGACTCAACATCTCATGCCTCTGATGCTCCCCAAAAGTGAGGCCCCAGCAAGCCAGGATCCCTGCTATCCCTTCACCATGCCTCAATAGTCTTTGCCTTGGTTGGTCATCCAAGACTGTGTGTGCACAATGCTCCTGAACAAGGTGAAGCACCATCAGGTGACCCCCTCCTTACCCTGGGCCGAGGCTTCTTTGAGACTTACCAGACTTCCCAGTTAAGGCCTCACTGCTGTTGTGAGAATACCCTAAAAATGAAAGAAATGGATGGTGCATGTGAGTGTGTCTTATTCTTTTAATACAACTTTACAAGCATACAAAAAAGCAGAGACAAGAGTATAATAACCTAGATTTAATGATTTATATTTTCTCCAACTGAAACCTATACATTCAATTTATTACTTATTGACATTTCAGTTAACTTAAATGTTTTTGCTGTAGTTTTAGAGGCCAGTAGACATCATGACATCTCACCCCAAATATTCCAATTCATATCTCTAAAAAAAAAATGAGAACTCATGGCTACAGAAGCCCAAAGCCATTATCCCACCACAAGAGTGTCATAAGTTAAATTCATGCCTCTGGGCTTGGTGGACCTAAATTGGGCTGGGCCCAATGAGGATGGTAGAGAGAATGTATCATTGCAGTTGGAAACCCATGGGATCACTCTAAGTTTTCAAATTCTCACCCAAAAGATTTTTCTTCTGCCTAACAATACATTTCAGCTCTCCTTCACTTGGTTGTTTCATCCTCATCTTTTTTTGTTTGTTTGCTTTTTTTTTTTTTTTTTTTTGGAGGTGGGGTTTTGCTCATTGCCCAGGCTGGAGTGAAATGGCACGATCTCAGCTCACTGCAACCTCTGCCTCCCATGCTCAAACGATTTACCTGCCTCAGTCTCTGGAGTAGCTGGGATTACAGGCACCCAACATCATGCCTGGCTAATTTTTTTGTATTTTTAGTAGAGATGTAGTTTCATTATGTTGGTCAGGCTGGTCTTAAACTCCTGACCTCAGGTGATCCTGCCTTGGCCTCCCACACTGCAGGGATTATAGGCATGAGCCACCGTACCCAGCCTATCCTCATCTTTTAGAATTCATCTTTAATGTTATTTCCTCCAGGAAGCCTTCCCTGATGGCCACACTCAAGTATGGACAGGTTCACATCAAATAATTTATAATCAACAACTGTCTATTCTTGTTACTCAAAAACTTCATGAGGACAGGGATGTAAAGCAACCATCAGGCATGGGGCAAAGGATTACTGGTTCCTCTACTGCAACCCTGTTATAACCAACTTCATAAAGATGTGGAAGACATACCAATGGCTAACAAGCATATGAAAAAAATGCTCAGCATCACTAATAATCAGAGAAACGCAGGTTAAAACCATGATGAGATACCACCTTACACCAGTCAGAAGGGCTGTTACTAAAAAGACAAAAAATAACAGATGTTGGAGAGGATGCAAGAAAAGGGAACTCTTATATACTGTTGATGGGAATGTAACTTAGTACAACCTCTATGGAAAACAGTACAAAGATTTCTCAAAGAAGTAAAAATAGAACTACTATTTGATCCAGCAATCCCACTATGGGGTATCTACACAAAGGAAAATAAATAAGTGTATCAAAAAGACACGTGCACCTGTGTGTTTATCACAGAACTACTCGCAATAGCAAACGTATGGAATCAACCTAAGTGTTTGTCAGTGGAGGACTGTATAAAGAAAATGTGATACATACATACACACACACACACACAATACAGTACCACTAAAGCACACACACAAAAAAGAAATCATGTCTTTTGCAGCAACATGGATGGAAATGAAGGTTATTATCTTAAGTCAAACAATTCAGATACAGAAACTCAAATACCACATGTATTTTTTTTTGAGACGCAGTCTCGTTCTGTTACTCAGGCTGGAGTGCAGTGATGTGATCTCTCACTGCAACCTCCGCCTCCCGGGTTCAGGTGATTCTCCTGCCTCAGCCTCTGGAATAGCTGGGATCACAGGTGCCCAGCACCATGCCGGGCTAAGTTTTCTATTTTTAGTAGAGAGGGAGTTTCACCATGTTGGTCAGGCTTGTCTCATACTCCTGACCTCGTGATCCACCCACCTCAGCCTCCCAAAGTGCTGGGATAACAGGTGTGAGCCACCACATCCAGCTACCACATGTATTTGACTAAATCGTGCAGAGACATGTCAATGCTAAATAATGCATAGGCATGGACATAGACAGTGGAATAATAGACAGCAGAGAGTTGCAAGGGTTGGGGAGTGGAGAGTGGATGCTGACAAATTACTCAATGGATACAATGTACATCATTCAAGTAATGAATACCCTAAAAGCCTAGACTTCCCCACTGGGCAATATATACATGCAACACAATTGCACTTGTACCGCTTAAATAGATACAAATGTACCCCTTAAATAGATACAAATAATCATTTAAAAAGTGGTTTGTAATATACAGCAGCCACAAGTGGCTTTTTAAATTAAAATGAAATACAATGAAAACTTCAGTATCTCAGTTCCATTAACCACACTTCAAGCACTTGGTAATCACACGACTCCTGTACTGAATGGCACAGATAGAAACATTTTCTACCACTGCAGAAAGTTCTGCTGGGTGGTGCTGATTCAAGGCAAGGTTTAGCAAACTACAGCCATGTTGGGTCCGTGGGCTGTTTTTAGAAAGCCTGTGAGCTGACAACAATTTTTACTTAAAACAAACAAACAACAGTAAAACAAGAAAAACGTGTGACAGGAATGTGAAAGGCTTGTTGTTGTTTTTTTTTTTTTTTTTGAGACGGAGTTTTGCTTTTGTTGCCCAGGCTGGAGTGTAATGGCACAACTTCTGCCTCCCAGGTTAAAGAGATTCTCCTGCCTCAGCCCCTCGAGTAGCTAGGACTACAGGAATGCGCCACCAAGCCCAGCTAATTTTGTATTTTTAGTAGAGACGAGGTTTCTCCATGTTGGTCAGGTTGGTCTCAAACTCCCAACTCAGGTGATCCACCTGCCTCAGCCTCCCAAAATGTGGGGATTACAGTCACGAGCCACCAGGCCTGGCCTAAGGCTTGTTGATTCTAAAGAATCAACAGTACCCTCTTGCACAACAATAATTCAGAACCAAGGACAGTGCACACAGGCATTGGAAGGCCTTATCTGTTAATCACATTTGGCCTGAAAAGAACCTTGTATGAAATCTAGTTATTCCTTCTGTAAATATGAGTATTTATTATGTACCAGGAAGAATATGGGGTTCTTGGAATACAGTGGTGAAAAAGCAGACAGTTATTCTCTGTTACATTTCTGATACACAGTACAATGCATATAACTATTCTTTGGGTAAATTTGGATATGCAAAGTTGAGCCACCTCAAAGACATCTCTGGAGTTGGAAAATAGGTCCATCCTATCACAACAGTTGAGGATGAATCACACACAACTTGAAACTGAAAGCCCTCATTGACCTGTGGAGGCAGGAGGATCACTTGTGGCCAGGAGTTAGAGACCAGCCTGGGCAACATAGTGAGAACCTGTCTCTACAAAAAATTTAGAAATGAGGAAGGCGTGGTGACATGTGCTCGTAGTCCCAGCTACTTGGGAGGCTGAGGTGGGAGGATCACTTGAGCCTGGGAGTTCAAGGCTGCAGTGAGATACGTCTGCATCACTGTACTCCATTCTGGGTAACAGAGTGAGACCTCACCTCTAAAAGAAAAAAAATGAAAACAAAAACTAGAGTCAGGTGCAGTGGTGCATGCCTGCCTATAATCCCAGCACTTTGGGAGGCTGAAGCAGGTGGAATGCTTGAGCTCAGGAGTTCCAGACCAGCCTGGGCAACATGGCAAAACCCCATCTCTAGAAAAAATAAGAAAATTATCCAGGTGTGATGGTGCATGCCTGTAATCCTAGCTACTCAGGAGGCTAAGGTGGATAGATTGCTTGAACCCAGGGATTGAGGCTTCAGTGAGCCAAGATCATGCCACTGCACTCTGTGTGACAGAGTGAGATCCTCTCTCAAAAACAAACAAACAAACAAACAAACAAACAAACAAACACCACCACCACAACAACAAAAAACAATCAGGGTAATTGTTTAATACTGCAGCTGCCTGGGGTGGAGAAGCAACCCATCTAGGGTAGGCAAGAAGGGAGCCAAAAACCAATGGTTTGCTAAGTACAGAGACAGGAAGTCCAGAGAGGAGATGTGACTAGCCTGAGGTCACAGACCTGGCCAGAAGAGGGCAAATGCCTCCTGTATCCCTTGGGTGTCCTTTTCTTTCCTTCAATGATGGGTAAAGCCTAGAAGAACTAAGCCATCTTCTCCCAGTCTGAGAAAGTTCGATGAATCACTTCTACCCTTCAGATTCCCAGGGAAGAACCCAGGTGATGTGGGAGCCCCACCCCAGCCCCAATGACCAGGGAGCTTTACCATCCACAAGGACACTGTTCCTGTCCAGGGTGAAGTTCTGCAGCTGGGTGCCATTCTGGGTCATCCGCAGGAATTCCTTGTAGATGGCAATTCTGTCCATCCTCCGAGCAAGTGGTGAGAAGTTACACAGAGAGTCCACCCCGGTGTGGCTGCTAGTGGGGACGGACCTGGAAGGGGGTGAGGGATAAGCCAAGAACCCTGCAATTCTATCAGGACTCTAGGCTTCCTCCTTCTTGGCTCTTTCTGCAGAAACTTTCTGCAGTGATGTAAACATTCTATGTCTGCACTACCCAATGCAGCCATCAGTAGCTTCGTGTTGTTGTTAAACACTTAAAATGCAGCTAGGATGGGAGAAGAACTGCATTTCTAATTTTATTCTACTTAATTCATTTAATAATAACCATAGGGAAGTCAGGCGCGGTAGCTCACACCTGTCATCCCAGCACGTTGGGAGGCCAAAGTGGCTGAATCACTTCAGGTCAAGAGTTCAAGACCAGCCTGGCCAACACGTAAAACTCCATCTGTACTAAAAATACAAAAATCAGCTGGGTATGGTGGTGGGCGCCTGTAATCCCAGCTACTTGGGAGGCTGAGGTGGGAGAATCGCTGGAACCCAGGAGATGGAGTTTGCAGTGTGCTGAGATTATGCCACTGCATTCCAGCCTGGGCGACAGAGTGAGACTCTGTCTCAAAATGAATAAATACATGATAAAAATAAACAACAGTCACAAGGAGAACATTCCTGGAATGTTGGGGTAATAACTTCTGAATACCCATAAAATCAATGAGAACATTGCCCAAAATAGTCAAAATCAACTTTTTTCAGAAGTCTAGAAATGAATCAAAGGCTTGCAAAAATTTGAGGGGTGTTTGCTTAAGGAAAGTGTTAAATCTCAGTTTAAAAAAAAGCAAGATTTGTGGCATTTTAACTTGCATTATTTTTACAGTGCTCTTTCAAGATCCTCAGTTGTTTTTTTTTTTTTTTTTTTTTTTTGAGACAGGCTCTGACTCTGTCGCCCAGGCTGGAGTGCATGGCGCCATCTCAGCTCACTGCAACCTCTGCTTCCTGGGCTCAAGCCATCCTCCCACCTCAGCCTTCTAAGTAGCCGGGACTACAGTGCACACCACTATGCCCAGCTGATTTTTGTAATTTTTGTAAAGATGGGGTTTCACCATGTTGCCCAGGCTGGTTTCAAACTCCTGAGCTCAAGTGATCTGCCCGCGTTGGCCTCCCAAAGTGCTGGGATTACAGGTGTTAGCCACCGCATCTGGTTAGATTCTCAGTTATTTTGAAAACCAGCAGGCTCAGAATCATGATACCTGTGAAAAACGGCTGCCTAGAAGTCAAAGCAGCTTTGGAGTTCTCCAGCCATCAGTCTTGTCACTACTTGATCTGTTTGGCGGCTCTTTGAAAGAGCCTTATTCTCAGGGCTTGTCTTTATTTGTTCTGACTCAGAACTTGCTTAGTGAGGAAAGCCTGTTCTCAGGACACTTGTCAAAAAAAAAAAAAATGTCAATATTCCCCCACTGGAAATAATACCCCTTACTGGAAAGGACAGTTAGGCTGCTGGACACCAAGTCATCCGGTTTTAGTCATCCCCTCCTTCCCGCATCTTCCATGGATCCTGATTTCAGTAGCTGATGTCTTTCTTTCTTTTTTTCCAAGACAGAGTCTCACAATGTCACCCACGCTGGAGTGATCTCAGCTCACTGCAACCTCCACCTCCCGGTTCAAGCGATTCTCCTGCCTCAGCCTCCCAAGTAGCTGGAATTACAGGCTCCCACCACCACTCCCAGCTAATTTTTTGTATTTTTAGTAGAGATGGGGTTTCACTATGTTGGCCAGGCTGGTCTTGAACTCCTGACCTCATGATCCGCCCACCTCAGCCTCCCAAAGTGGTGAGATTACAGGTGTGAGCCATTGCGCCCAGCCACCTGATGTCTTAATGTAGTAGATTCTACACTTTAGATTCTACAGCCTCAGCACCATAAAAAAAAAAAAGAGTATATAAAAATCCACTAACTCAGGTATAACCTTAAGATTGAAAAAAAAATCCTCTATCAAGGGGTGGGGGTTCAAGAAAGAGATTATTGCAGCTAGCCTACTTATTCCTGGCAGTGTGAACTGAGCTAGGCTTTTGAAGATGGGATAAAGGGTTTTAGGTAACAGCTCTATAGTGGAAGGAGGGTCTTCCTCCATCCATCTGTCCAACTTGTATCCATCTACCCATCTACCTGTCCAACTCTCTTTCTACCAAGCATTGTGAGAATTCCCTACAATGTGGGTGAAAAGAGATTTGGTTTCTCTGGGTGTGTAGTCAGCAAGCTGAGATTTACACCAGCTCTCTTGAGTGTTGAAGCCAGTTGGGCTTCAGCTTTAGGAAAAAGCTGGTTTTTAGGTAACAGCTCTATATTTCTAGGGCTCTCTTCCATCAACGCTATGGCTTGGGGACAGCTCTATTTAAAGGATGGCAGAAGTTCCCAGTGTCCTAGGTTCTGAGTTAGAACTCACCTGAATGTTAAAACTTGACAGTCAGAAAAATAATTCTTGATGCTGCTGTTTCGGAAGACTTGGTTGAGCTGAAAGACAGGGTGATGTTTCTTAGGTCAGATTCCTGGCCCCAGCAGCATCAGAGAATTTTCAAGCCACTGAGCAACACTTGCCCAGGTGTGTATATCAAAGGACATGCTCTTCTAGGGTATGACTTAGCTGTGTGACCTTGGGTCAGCTACTGAACCTCTCTATGCCATCTTAAATGGGAATAAGAACCTGTCTTTTTGGATTGTTTTAAAAAGTCACCCTGTGGCTACCCAGTATGCATAAGTGGGTTTCTGCACGGTAACAGAGTGGACACACCACCCCCTTCTCACCGCATCCTCAATATTCCTTTTGTTCCTCTGGTAATTGGTAGTGCCCGGGTGGGCTATGCCCTGGGAATATGGTAGGTTGGTGATGGTGAAATTCAGGGGGAAGTGCTGGGTGCTGGAACTGCTCGTGGGTGGATACACTGAAGGCTCCATTTCTAGAATTAAAAAAAAAAAAAAGTATGTAAAAATCCACTATCAAGGGATGGGGGTTCAAGAAAGAGACTATTGCAGCTAGCCTACTTATCCCTGGCAGTGACAGCTGAGCTAGGTTTCTGAAGGTGGGATAAAGGGTTTTAGGTAACAGCTCCGTATTGGAAGGAGGGTCTTCCTCCATCCATCTATCCAACTTTTATCCATCCACCCATCTATGTGTCCAACTCTCTTTCTACCAAGCCTTGCAAGAATTCTCTACAATGCGGGTGAAAAGAGACTGGGTTTTTCTGTGGGTGTGGTCAGCAAGCACAAGTGCTGACCAAGCCAGCAGGCATCTACTACACATATTTGCTGAGTCGTCTGATGATCTTTGTTCTTAAAGGATCATCCTGCCTTTGCTCTTCTCTCCCCATTCACCCTCCATTCTGCACACAGCACCCAGAGGATGAGCAGAATTCTTTTTTTTTTTTTTTTTTTTTTGAGATGGGATCTCACTGTGTCATCCAGGCTGGAGTGCAGTGGCATAATCTTGGCTCACTGCAACCTCCACCTCCTGGGGTCAAGGGATTCTCCTCCCTCAGCCTCCCACGTAGCTGGGACTACAGGTGTGTGCCACCACGCCTGGCTAATTTCTGTACTTTTAGTAGAGATGGGGTTTCACCATATTGGCTAGGCTGGTCTCAAACTCCTGACCTTGTGATCCGCCCGCCGTGGCCTCCCAAAGTTCTGAGATTACAGGCGTGAGTGTGTCATGTTCCTCCCCAAGCCATTCCGGTACCCAACAAAGTCCCTGCCCATATCTTTGGCTTCAACAGTCACCTCTCCAATAACAAAGCGGATCCTCAAGCTCACCAATCTTTTTACAACTTCCCCCAGAATGCCATATTCTTTCTATCTTCTAGGTTATAGATGCATGGAGCACAATTCTCCATCTGCTCCCTCTGGCTAGGTCCCATTCTCTCTCAGATCTCAGCTTCATCATCCCTTCCTAGAGACAACTTTCCAAGACAAGGTTGTGTGTCCCTCCCTGGGGCTCCTACAGGCTCCTGAAATTCCCTTAGCATAGCAGTTATCACACTGTATCATCAGTGCTTGTTAATTTCATTGTTTATTGAATGAATGAATGAATGCATTGATTTATTGATTCATTCATTCAACACAATTTTTTTTTTAAAGACGGGGTTTCACCATGTTGGTCAGGCTGGTCTTGGAACTCCCGACCTCAGGTGATCCGCCCGCCTTGGCCTCCAAAGTGCTTGGATTACAGGCGTGAGCCACCGCGCCCGGCCCAACACAATCTTTTTTTTTTTACATGTAAAAATAGCTGTTCTCTTAGGTGTAATGGCTGAGTGTTCTGTTCCTGCCTTGTTAGATAATCTACTGCCAGAGGTCATCTACATGGGTCTCCAGGAAGCCTCCCTTTCCCTCTGTAGAGCCTCTACCAATTCCACTGGTACTGAGAAGCCCCATCTTTCCTCATAACCCCACCCCTTCCAGTTATGAAACCAGCCACCCCCCCTTGTACCTGCCACATGCACGTCCATCAACTGGTAGGTGGTTCCCAGCCAATGGGATGAGGCATTCAGGGTTTTATCTAGAAATACTTGCTCCACCAGGCTGGGATCCAGATTGGAGGAGAACAATGCCTTGACTGTGACCAACATGGAGTCCATCCTAAGGACAGAGATCACAGGAATTCAGCTAGTACTCAGCACCAGCAGCAGATCATGGGTTGCTGTTTTTAAAGAGCCAAAGACCTAGAGGCAACTGGTGGTGGGGGTGGGGGGTGCCCAGCTGCCTAGAGAAGGGTTCTGATAAAAATGGGAACCCCTTGGCTGGGCGAGGTGGCTCATGCCTGTAATCCCAGCACTTTTTCCCTCTTGATTTCTACTTTTTATTTTATTGTACTTTACTTTTGAGAGAGTCTCACTCTGTCACCCAGGCTAGAGTGCAGTGGCGAAATCTCAGCTCACTGCAACCTCCGCCTCCTAGGCGCAAGCAATTCTCCCACCTCAGCCTCCCAAGTGGCTGAGACTACAGGTGTGTGCCACCATGCCTGGCTAATTTTTGTATTTTTTTGTAGAGGCTAGGTCTCCCTATGTTGCCCAGGCTAGTCTTGAACTTCTGGGCTCTAGAGATCTGCCCTCCCTGGCCTCCCAAAGTGCTGGGATTATGGGCGTGAGCCACTGCACCAAGCCTACTTTTGATTGCATTTGTTTTTAATTTTTGTGGGTACGTAGTAGGTATATATATTTATGGGGTACATGAGATGTTTTGATACAAGCATACAATGCATAATAATCACATCAGGGTAAATGGGATATCCATCTCCTCAAGCATATATCCTTTGTGTTACAAACAATCCAAGCATACACTTTTAGTTATATTTTAAAATGTACGATCAAATTATTTATGACTACAGTCACCCTGTTGTGCTAGCAAATACTAGGTCTTATTCACCCTTTCTATTTTTTGTTCCCATTAACCATCTCCATATCCCCATCTGAAATACAAAAATCCTTGAAGTTTAGAAATACGCAAAGTCAGCCCTGTGTCCTGTGACCCTCCTCTTTCCAAGTGTAGATATCTTCATTCCTTCACCCAGTCATCAGAGACCTGGGTTCAAACCTCAACTTTGATGGATTTAGGAAGTTCACTTTTCTGACCCTCAATTTTCCCATCTGCACAAAAGGAATGATCTTTGCCCTCAACTCACAGTGACTGTTGTGAGAATTAAATGAGGGGAGCTTGGCTGATGTTAGTTATTATTATTGGGCTATAATTTTGAGTCTACATCAAAAAGTTATCTTTTCCCAAGTGTCCAGAAAAAAAAGAAGGTGGATGCTGGGAGTTGGTGGCTGCATGAGGTTAATCCTTAACCCCTACCTTGAGGATTTATGGGAGGAGATGGTAGGATTAGCTAACAGGGATGTAGGGGAGAATGGGTACCACGGGGGGGACATCTAGCTCAAGGGTGCTCAGAGACACAGCCACAAGCTTTCCTGCTGCTTGCGACCTTCAGAACTTACGTCAAGTTTGTGACCAGGCAGAAGCGGAATGCGTCGTGCAGTTGACTGCCTTTGTAGAGTGTGGTGACCTAAAAGGAGGGGTAGTGGGTGAGATGGAAGTCTCTTGGGTGTGGAGGGGCCACTGGTGTCAGTGGAAAAAAAACACAGGACTCAGAGTCAAAAACTCTGAGTTCAAACTCAGAGTTCAAATCCTAACTCTGCTCCTAAGGCACGACGTGACCCTAGGCACACCACGCCCCTTTCTGAACCTCAGTTTGCCCATCTGGAAAATGGGGATGGTAGTCAAGAGAGCACCTTTGAAAACTGAGAGAGAACCTACAATATGTAGGTGAAGGGCAGCATTTGAAATCATCACTTAATAGACAAGGCAGGTGGAAGAGGGAGAGAAGCACACAGGGCAGGGGAGATGGGAGGGTGAGAAATGCCTCACCTTGTCCTGGATGTCCCTCAGCAGGACGATGTACTCTGAGGATGTCGGGTCTGGATTACTGAGGTTCCAGTTGACGATGCGGAAATTTATCTGGTACTCGCCCTGGATTGATGAATTCTGGGGTGCATAGCCTGGAGCCACAGAGAAGAAGACAAGACCACAGATGGGTGGGGAGACGTTGATCACAAAATGCAGAGCCAGCATGGCCCAGGGGTCCCCTCCCTACTGTCAGAATCAGTCAATTTCAGGTCCACATGCTGGGTATTGCAGGAGCTCTTAGACAGAAAGTTGCCCCAAAGAGAGGGAAATCTGGAATTTTACATGGATTCTCCTGAGCTGAGCCTTCCTGCGTGTGCTATGCAGTTTCCACTTCTAGGAATGCATCCTTTTCGTTTCCTGCAAAACTTCTGCTCATGCTTCAAGAGCCCAGTGAGAGGGAGCTCCAGGACAGCAGGGGCCCATGTCTGTCTTATTCACTATTGTGTCCTGGTGCTTAGCACAGGGCTGGGCATGTAACACCCTCCTCCAGGAAGCCCTCCTTGATTCACTCCACCTCTCAGCTCCCATAGTACCCTGTTAATAACAGCAGTAGGGTCTTTTTTGTGCTGCTGATTTTTGGTTCACTCAAGTATGAGTTTTTCAGAGACAGAAAAATCTGTCTTCTATCTCCAGACCCAGCACAAGGCTTGGGGCAGAACAGTCACACATATATGTTTGCTGAATGAATCAATGTGTGTTACAGCAGAGATACTAATCTTTCATTTGCTCACACATTCAATGATTCATTCAATACCATGACGTGCTGATGTGCTGAGAATTGAGGGTACAGTGGCACTCATACCCTAATTTTGTTGAGCTCACAGGGTAAAGGGGAATCAGAAAATTTATTTTTTATTTTATTTTATTTATTTTTGAGGCAGAGTCTTGCTCTGTTGCCCTGGCTGGAGTGCAGTGGTGTGATCTCAGCTCACTGCAACCTCCACCTCTTGAGTTAAAGCGATTCTCCTGCCCCAGACTCCCAAGTAGCTGGGACTACAGGTGGCTGCTACCACGCCCAGCTTATTTGGGTATTTCTAGTAGAGACAGGGTTTCACTATGTTGGACAGGCTGGTCTCGAACTCCTGACCTCAGAAAATTTAATGAGTAATTACAGTGAAGTGTGATAAATGTCAGTCTCGTACCCACCTAGGAACTTTGGGACCATGTACAGCAGGATTTCTCACCCTTGAAATTATTGGCATTTGGGGCTAGATCATTCCCTGGGGTGGGCGTCTTCTGTGCACTGGAAAATAGGCTACCAATCCACTAGATACCAGTGGCATCCTCCTTCCCTCCCTGAGTTGTGACGACCAAAAATGTTTCCAAAATTTCCTAGAGTCTCCCGGGGGTGGCGTGGAGCAGAAGTGTCCCCCGGTAAGAACTGCTGACACAGAGGATCCTCATATAGAAGGAACTGCTATACTGTCCCAAAGGATACCGCGGCTGAGCCATTTGGGTTTTGAATTGAAATTCATTATGGATGAACCTGAGAGGCATTATGCTAAGTGAAATAAACCAGACAGAGAAAGACAAATACCACATGATCTCACTTAATATGTGGAATCTGAAAGAGTCAAACATATAGAAGCAGAGAATAGCATGCTGGTTATCAGGGGCGTAGGGGTGGTGATAGACAAAATGGAGAGATCTTGGTCACAAAATACAAACTTTTAGTTACAAGATGAGTAAGTTCTGGGGATCGAGTATAAAGCCTGATTTTTTTTTTTTTTTTTTTTTTTTGAGATGGACTCTCCCTCTGTCTCCCAGGCTGGAGTGCAGTGGTGTGATCTCAGCTCACTGCAACTTCCACCTGATTCAGCCTCCTGAGTAGCTGGGACTATAGGTGTTCGCCACTATGCCTGGCTAATTTTTTGTATTTTTAGTAGGGATGGAGTTTCACCATTTTGCCAGGCTGGTCTCAAACTCCTGACCTCATGATTCGTCTGCCTCGGCCTCCCAAAGTGTTGGGATTACAGGCAGAACCACCATGCCCAGCCAAAGCATGGTGGATTATAATTAATAATACTGTATTGAAAACCTGAAATTTTCTATGAAAGTAGACCTTAAATGTTCTCTCTCTCTCTCACTCACTCACACAGATGCATACACACAAACAGTACTATGTGACATGATGGCAGTGTTAACTAATTTGATCATGGCAATAATTTCATAAAGTATACATATATTAAATCATCACATTACACATCTTAAATACCTACACTTGTATTTGATAGTTTGACTGCAACCAAGTTTGAAACAAAAGTGCAGGAGAAAGGGACAATTTATGACATTAATTTGGTAAGAGAATTCCACGCTACTTACTCAAAATAATGGAAAAGACCCTCTCCTTGGTGGTCTGGGGAAGGGTATCCCCTAGCCAGGCCTTGGGTTTTTTTTTTAAGACAGGAAAAAGAATACAGTAGGGACAAATAATAGTCATGGTAGGCTGGGCATGGCGGCTAACGCCTGTAATCCCAGCACTTTGGGATCACCTGAGGTCAGGGGTTTGAGACCAGCCTGGGCAACATGGTGAAACCCTGTCTCTACTAAAAATACAAAAAATTAGCTGGGTGTGGTGGCATGCACCTGTAATCCCAGCTACTTGGGAGGCTGAGACAGGAGACTTGCTTGAACCCGGGAGGCAGAGGTTGCAGAGCCGAGATTGCACCATTGCACTCCAGCCTGGGTGACAGAGTGAGATTCCATCTCAAAAACAAACAAATCCCCAGAAAGTCACTGTAAATCCAAGTTCAGCCTGACACTCACCGTTGATGAAGAGGCTGTCCCTGTCCAGGACACAGAAGCCCAGTTGGGTGACACCATGGGTTAGCTCGCTCAGCTCCCAGTAAAGCTGCTGTATGTCCAGCCCAGGGCCCACAGGGTCAGAGTGGTAGGAGCAGGTGGTGTTCACGCCAGTGGCTTCCCCATCCTTCTCAGGCCTGAGGAGAGAGGCATTTGAGGATTCGAGAAAGGTCCTAACACCTCTGCAGGTAAAGACCAGAGGAGGGAGGAGCAAGGGAAGGCTGAGAAAGGGGCGGTCACAAAAGGGGTGGTCATTACTTGCAAGTGTCCAGGAAGTGGTCTCACCTGAGGGAGATCAGCTGGCAACCCAAGTAGAAGGAGCCCATGCTGCTCCTCTGGAACAAGGGTCTGAGCTTGAGAGGAAGGAGGAAGAGGGTAAGCAGAGGAACAGAGGTTGGGGTAGGATTTATCCCACCAGGAGCCTACTGGGACAGGTCTCACCAGTTGCTGCAGGACCCTCTCCATGGAGTTGAATGCAGCTGAGCCATTGCCCATGTCTGGTGAATACTGGAGATTGGAGATGGTGAAGTTGAGAATAAGTGTCTTCAGCTGGTTCCCTATGGCTGCAGGAGGGGAGGAGGAAAGACACCTGCAACTGAAGGCTGGTCTGAGAATAGATGAGAGTCTCACGCTCACTATTAACCAGCGTGGCCATCCAAGTCAGAAGCTACGTATCTCCTCCCCTCCAAGTCACACCAATTCCCTTTGCTGAATATTCATCACATACATCCTCTCTCTGCTCCCTCATCCCAGTTCAGGCCTCATTTTCTCTCACCCTGATTAGCAGCCCGGCAGACTCACTGGACACCCTGTCTAAAGGGCATTCTTCTCCACTGAACACGAGAGGAATCTTTCTGAAATGATACTCTCACTAGGGCTGCCCCTGCTCTAGTACTATCCACAGCTCTCTATGACCTTCAGTGTTAAGTTTAAATTTCTTGACTTGGCATTCAAGGCCCTTTCCAATCTGGCTCCTGCTGACCCTTCAGTCTCACTCATCCATCCACTCTGGGTTAAGTTTTATGTTTCATCAAACCCAATTCCTCTCACTTTTCCCTATATTCTATGCTGTTTCTGGCCACTGAGGCTTTGCTTATGGAATCCCCTCTTTCGGTAATACTATTCATGCCCCATTTGCCTGAATCACTCTTACTCATCCTTAAAGACTCAGTTCAGGTGAAACTTTCTCCAGAAAGCCATTCTCCTTCCCAATTGTGCCAGATGTCTCACTCCAAAACATCTGACATTATATCATAATGATCTATTTATCTCATAAGACTGGGGGCTTCATGAGGGCAGGTGTCTGACTGAACTGCTAGTCTAATAGTTGAGGAGGAAAAGTGGCCCCAGATACCTGTTGTGGCTTCTGACAAAGGAGGCAGGAATGTGGTGGCTGGTTTGGGAGCTATGGAAGGAATACTCCATCAGAGAGGAACAAAGCCCACCACCCAGTGGGAGAAGCTCCCCTGGCCTTCATCAGTGGTCCAAGCCGGATGACCATTCACAGGTGGCCCATAAATGAGACTGAGGGAAGGAGTGACTGTGTGAGTGGAGGGGTGAGCAAGCCTGTGAGTGAAATAAACCCAAGAGAGTGAGCGGGGGTGGTGAACAAGAGGAAGGTTGAACAAAGAGGATAGACGGATGGATGGGCAGGAAAATGAAAGGGATCAAAGAATGGAAAGAAGGTGGGATGTACAACTGGTGGGTCAAAAGAGAAGGCAAGATGGGTAAAAATGAGGAAGAGAAGTTGGAGAGATGAAAGAAGGAAAGAAAGAACAAGGAGGTGAATTGGGCAGGAGGATGGGTAGATATACGAATGGATAAATGGATGGATGGATGGATGGATGGATGGATGGATAAGTAAATGGGTAGAAGGATGAATTAATTGAAGAACAGAAGGAAGGAAGGACAATTGGGTGAGTGAGGAGAAGGGTGAGTGGAGAGATGGCTGGGTGGATAGATGGATGGATGGAAGGGCAGAAGGAAGGAAGGAGGTGAATGAAGGGGAGGATGGAAGGATGGTTGGAAGGACAGAAATAAGGACAAAAAGATGAATGGGGAGAAGGATGGATGGATGGTGATAGATGAATGGATAAAAGGACAGGTGGAAGGAAGGACAAGCAGGTGAATGGGCAAGAGGATGAGTGGGTAGATGGGCAGATGGATGAATGGATGGAAGGAAAGAAGGAAAGAGGGACAAGCAGATAAATAGGCAGGAAGATTAATGGAAAGATGGATGGATGATTGGAAGGACAGAAAGAAGGATAAACAGGTGAATGAGGAGAAGGATAGATGGATGGATAGATGGGTGGATGAATGGATAAAAGGACAGATGGAAGGAATGACAATTGGGTGAACGAATGGGGAGGAGGATGGGTGGAGAGATGGCTGGGTGGATAGACAGATGGATGGAAGGGCAGAAGGAAGGAGGTGAATGAAGGGGAGGATGAGTGGAGAGATGGATGGATGGATGGATGGATGGAAGGATAGAAAGGAGGACAAACAGGTGAATAGGGAGAAGGACGGAGGAATGGATGGTAGATGGATGGAGAGATGGACAAAAAGACAGATGGAAGAAGGACAAGCAGGTGAATGAGCAGGAAGATGGGAGGATGGATGGATGGAAGAACAGAAGGAAGGAGGGGCTAGCAAGTGAATGGGCAGAAGGATGGCTGGATGAGTAGATGGATGGATAGATTGATAGAAGGACAGAAGAAAGGAAGGACGAGCAGGTGAATGGGCAGGAAGATGGGTAGATGGATGGATGGAAGGAAGAAAAGTCTAGCAAGTGAATGGGCAGAAGGATGGGTAGGTGGTAGATGAGTGGATGGACGGATGGTTGGATAGATGTATAGAAGGATAGAAGAAAGGAGGGACGAACAGGTGAATGGGCAGGAGGATGGGTGATGGATGAACAGATGGATGAAAGGACAGATGGAAGGAAGGACTAGAAAGTAAATGGTCAGGATAATGGGGTGGATGGATGGATGGATAGATGGATGGATGATGTCCGAGAGATGACCAGAAGGACAGAAGAATGGATGGCTGGAAAGATAGATGAGTGGGTCACTGGATGAGACAATGGGCAAATTAAGCCAAAACCACTTGAGTAGCCACCAGAGTTTGCAGCTTGGCAATGAGGTCCCTAATGGGGGCACTGGTAGGAGATTTTGTTATCAGCAGATATGGACTAACAAGGGCATCACTTGACCTCAACCTCTATCCCTGTGGGAATGCTTGTTCAAACTTCTTCCTCCAACCCAGAGGGGCACGGAAAATTCAGAAAGCCAAGACTATGGCTGCAGGTCTAAAAACAGGCCAAGGACTCAGCATTCCTTCTCCCACTGAGACGCTGCCCCTCACCACCTCAGGGGACCAGCCTGAATTTGGGGCAAGCTTCCTTTATGAATGAGGAGAAAAGCTTGTACCAAGACCCATGAAGATTGAAATGGGCACTGGATTCAAAGACACTTACTTGTAGGAGGCTCTTCTGGACCAGGTTCATTATAACCTAGAAACAAAGAAGTCACATGTAAGAGGAGGTGACGGAACGGTCCCCAATACACCATGCTTTTGTCCACATGGAGCCCCTGCCTGGGTGCCTTTCCTTTTGTGTATCTAGAGATTGTGGATACATTTATGTGTCATCTAATATTCGACTTAAATGTCTTCACTAAAAATAATTCCCTGATATTTCAATTAGCACTGACCCTCCCCTACACATGACTCCAGCATGCTTCCAATGACAGACTCGCATTACCTTTGTGTTCACAAGTCTTATCTCCTACATATTCATCCATCCACACCCCCCACCTCCTCTTCCAGGCCTCCTCCAATCTATTCCTCCACCCAGTGAAGGTTTATTAAGGGTTTACTACGAGCAGGGCTCCCTTTACATTTGGGGAATATAGGGTAGAATAAAACAGTCTCAGCCCCTCTGGAGATTCCATTAAAACAGGATGCACATGTAACCTATCTCTTTCCCTGGTGCCAGGCACAAGGTCTGGTTAATAGCAGCTGCTCGGTAAATCTAAATGAAGGAACAAAACGAAACATATAAGCCATGCAGTTTACAAGGGGGAAAACCGAACAGATCCTTGCAAAGGACAAGCTGAAGGGAGTTTATGTCAGCTCAGATCATCAAGACCCAACCTGCACCTGTGTGTTTATCACAGCACTATCCACAATAGCGAAGATGCGGAATCAACTTATGTGTCCATCAACAGATGAATCGATAAAGAAAATGTGGTATACATACACAACAGAACACTGTTCAACCATAAAGAGAAATAAAACCATGCTGGTGAGGTGGCAGAGAAAAAGGAATGCTTCTACACTCTTGGCGGGAGTGTAAATTAGTTCAACCACTGTGGAAAGCAGTGGGGCAATTCCTCAAAGAACTAAAAACAGAACTACCATCCAACCCAGCAACCCCATCACTGGGTACATGCCCAAAGGAATATAAAGTTTTCTATTATAAAGACACAGGTTCATTGCAGCACTATTCACAGTAGTAAAGACATGGAATCTACTTAAATGACCATCAATGATAGACCAGTTAAAGAAAATGTGGTACATACACACCATGGAATACTATGTAGCTATAAAAAAGAATGAGATCAAGTCCTCTGCAGGAACATGGATGGAGCTGGAGCTCATTATCCTCAGAAAACTAATGCAGGAACAGGAAACTAAATACCACCTGTTCTCACTTATAAGTGGGAGCTAAATGATGAGAACACATGGACACATAGAGAGGAACAACACGCACTGGGACCTACTTGAGGGTGGAGGGTGAGGGCTGGGAGGACGCAGAGGATCAGGAAAAATAATTAATGGGTACTAGGCTTAATACTTGGGGGATGAAATAATCTGTACAACAAATCCCTGTGACACGAGTTTAACTATATAAAAAACCTGCAAGTGGGCCGGGCACGGTGCTCATGCTTGTAATCCCAGCACTTTGGGAGACCGAGGTGGGCAATCACCTGAAGGTGGGAGTTCGAGACTAGCCTGACCAAGGTGGAGAAACCCCATCTCTAGTAAAAATACAAAATTAGCTGGGCATGGTGGCGGGTGCCTGTAATCCCAGCTACTTGGGAGGCTGAGGCAGGAGAATCGCTTGAACCCAGGAGGTGGAGGTTGTGGTAAGTCGAGATCATGCCATTGCACTCCAGCCTGGGCAACAAGAGCGAAACGCCATCTCAAAACAAAAGAAAAAAAAAACAACCTTCACATGTATGCCTCAACTTACAAGTTAGTAAAAAAGAACGAATCCATGTCTTTTGCAGCAACATGGATGAAACTGAAGTTACTTTAAGTGAAACAAGTCAGACACAGACAGACAAAATTCACACGTTTTCACTCAAAAGTGAGAACTAAACAATGTGTGGACGAGAACTCAGAGAGGGGAATGATAGACAATGGAGGATTGGAAGCGGGAGGGGGTATAAGCCCAGTGGGTGATGAGAGATTTCTTACTGGATACAATGTATGTTATTTGAGTGGTGGGTACTCTAAATGCCCTGACTTCACTACTATGTAATCTATGCATGTAACAAAATTGCACTTGTATCCCATAAATATACACAGACGATGATGACAATAGTAATAAGTCCCTTCCCCTGTGCCTCAGTTTCCCTCTTTGCTAAAATAAGAGCAATGAAAGCCCAGGATGTCTCTCTATATCCTGGTACCTACATTAAGGTACCTCATATAAGTGATATGGGGTGCCCACTCATGGCGTCATAAGCACTGTTCTTGGGTTGGCAGTGGAGGGTATGAAAGGGGAACTACTTTATCAATTCTCCATGGTCATGCTTTGCCTCTCAGAACCCCATACGGGGGATGCCTTCTTAAATGTTGTCTTTTCCTGTTGACGCCCAGTGTGCCTGAAGATTAGACCCCCTCAGCCTTCCTGGTACTGGGGCCTCACATAGGAGAGAAGCCCATCCCTCTTCAATGGTGAGAAGAAAGCAGGGAGGGGAAATGTGTTTTTTGTCCCCCAAATGCCCCCACCAGAAAGACTCTTCTGTGAGTGAACACACAGAGTGGAGCATAGCACTGAATGCTGACAAGTGGAGTTCATATCCTCGTTCCACCACTGTCAAGCTATACCCACTTGGGTAAATTGCTTAACCTGTCTAAGCCTCAGTTTCTTCATCTGTAAAACTTGTCCAATCTTGCATGGTGATAATGGGAGGGTCAGTGGTAATGCCAAGACTTGAACCCCAAGTCTTTCCTTAGAGACCTGGCAAACAGACACCCCCCTGGACTGCAGCAGGGGATGGGGGGTAGGGGGCAGGGAGATGGGGCTGAGAGGTGCTCACCATTAAGGTAGAGGCTGTCTTTGTCCAGAGAGTAAGGGCCCAGCCGGGTGACGCCATGGGTCTGCTGGCGCAGCTCATGGAACACCTGCTTGGTAGGCAGACCTGGGCCGCTAGGGGGCTGCAGGTAGGTGCAGAGGACGTCCACCCCTGTCTCCACGCTGTTCTTCACAGACCTGAGGAGGGAGAGGTGCACCTTTGGGGGATGAAGGCCGCCTGGCACCTCTCTGCTTGTGGTCACTGCACAACTCATAGTCCATGTTTTGGTCTGTCTCATTGACAATTTGCAGTTTCTCTACCTGGCCGTAGCTATCATCACAGGATCTTCGCACTTGCTGTTACTTCTGTCTGGAAGCCTCTCCCCATTTCTCCTTACCTGGGAAACTTCCTGGTCATCCTCCAGGTCTCAGCTTAGAGAACTCCCTCCTCCCCCTCCTCCTCCTCCCTCTTCTCCTCCTCCTCCCTCTCCTCCTCCCCCTCCTTCCTTTCCCCTTCATCCTCCCCCTCCCCTCCCCCTCCCCTCCTCATCCTCCCCCTCCTCCATACCCCCCCCCTTCCTCCTATCTTCCTAGGCAAGGTCAGGAGCCTCCTCTGGGTCCCACAATCCTCCACTCTTCCCCTGTCACTGCCCTGGTCACCCTCCATGTAATCATAAATTATTTCTTCCTGTTCCTTCCAGAACATGGTCTCCACGAAGGAGGAAATGAACCAGTTTAGCTTACTCTTATATTGAAGCCCCAGAACCTAGCACCCCTTGACAACTCCCTGCAAACATCAAAGTACTACTGAATGGAGAAACTAAATATAGCATGGACATCAAAGAGACACCTGCACGTGTATGTTTATTGCAGCACTCTCCACAATAGCAAAGATACGGAACCAATCTAAGTGTCCATCAATAGAAGACTGGGTAAAGAAAATGTAGTGGGGGTGTGTGTGTGTACATATACACACATTCAGCCATTAAAAAGAATGAAATCATGTCTTTTGCAGCAACATGGATGGAATGGGAGGCCATTATCTTAAGTGAAACAACTCAGAAACAGAAAGTACACTACTGCATGTTCTCACTTATAAGTGGGAGCATGGACTCGAGGTCCACGTACCCCTGGACATAGAGTGTGGAATAACAGACACTGGATACTCAGAAAGGTGGGAGAGTGGGAGAAGGATGAGAAACCCCACTTAATGGGTACAACATACACCATTTGGGTGATGGCTACACTAAAAGCTACTGTCTGGAAATCCCCTGTCTGCAGACTTCACTGTGCAATACATGCATGTAACAAAAACTGTGCATGTACTCCTTAAATCCACTGAAAAAAAGAATGGAAAGATGAAAAAAAAGATATAGCCTACCCCAACCCGAGGGGGCCCTCACAGTCAGAACTCTAAGTTCTTGGCCGTGGGCTGTGGGTTGGGCGGTTGCTCACCTTAGCGCGATGACCCTGCAGCCTATGTACCGTGCACCCAGGCTGCTCTTCTGGAACAAAGGACTGAGCTGCGGAGGGAGAAGGGAGCCCAGGTTGGCAGAGGCAGGCAGGCAACAGCCCTAGGATGGACATGGCAGGGCTGCAGGGGGAGGCAGGCCTCTCACCAGGTGTTGCAGGAGGCTGTCTGTGATGTTGAACTTCAGGGAGCCGGGTTGGCCCATGTCCGCCGTATAGCGCAGGTTGTTGATGGTGAAGTTCAGTGTGAACGGCTCTTCACTGAACTCCCCGGCTAGGGTTGGGGGAAGAGAGAGAGAGAGATGAAGCTCTTTTGGAAAGGAGGATGGGTGGGCGGGGGGTGGTGAGGGATAGGGTGGGGGCAGTGTTTTCTGAGGACCCCATGTCCACCTCTCAATAAAAGGTGGACTTTTAATGGTGACAACTCCAGCAGCCAGCAAGGGTGTGCTTAATGATTTGGGAGGTCTAGTGGGCTCCTTCTACCCAAATGCAGGAAGGGAGGATTCTGTAAACAGTACTGACGATTCTGATCTTTCCCAGGGGAAAGGCTCCTATTGCCACACTGATGCAGAAGTGATGACTCCAGACATTTTCTAAAAATTAATAAATATTATCTCTCTCTTTCTCTCTCCCTCTTGCCCCCTTGATTCTTCTCTGCCTTTCTCTCTTTTCTCTCTCTCTCCCCGGCACTCTCAGCCAGGTATGCTAATCTGCCAAGCATTAGTTAACATGGCCAACAATCCTTGCAGCCATAACCAACCTCTCTGCACATCGGCTTATTCATCTGTAAAATGGGATAATGACAATGGCTCACAATAATGAATCTTGACTCAACGGTTGTTATGAAGCTTAAACAAGTTAATCATTGTAAAGCATATAAGCACTGTTGGGCACACAGGTCAATACGGTGTATATGTTTATTATATAAAATAAATCAGCAAATGCTTTCTAATGACTCCCTCTGTGTGGAACGTTAGTGTAAGTAAGAGCTAAGGTTTAAGACAAACCTCTGGAAGAAAAGTTTACCTTTCCTTCTCTCCCTGCCTTTCTTCTTTTCATCACTTGTGAACTTCCTTCTGTTCATTCTTCCTTCTCTCCTTCATTCCTTCCATCTTTCATTCTATTAATGCATCCTTTCTTGCTTGCCTGCTTCCTTTCATTGTACCTTCTATCATCTGTCTATTCTTCCTCCTCCTTCTCTCACTTCTTTCCTTCCAATCACCCATCCATCCATCTATCCATCCATCCAACCACCCATTCACCTATCCATTCATCCACCTACCCACCCATCTGTCCATCCATCCATTCACCAATCCATCCATCCATCATTCATCTATCCATCCATCCATCCCATCACCCACCCACCCAACAGTTCAACCAACCCACCCACCAATTAAACCACCAACCAACCAACCACCCAATCAATCGCACAACCACCAAACCCACCACCCCACATCCACCATTCCATCCATACATCCATCCACCCATTCATTCGCTCAACCAGCAATCCATACACCCATCATCCACATTTCCTTAAATACATATTCTTTTATTCCTTACAAAAA
>CAUYLG010008826.1:0-14213 GCA_963573385.1 Cacajao melanocephalus
ATATATACACACATATATATGTGTATATATATTATATATAATATATGTATATATAGATATAATGTGTGTATATATATGTGTATATATATTATATATATAATATATGTATATATAGATATAATGTGTGTATATATATACACACAGACACACACACACACACACACATATTCTTGCTCAGTCTAACATGTCAACAACAGACCACATATACATCAGTGCTCCCATCAGATTATAACACCGTATTTTTACTGTACTATGCATTTTCCATATTTAGATACCCAACTTCTTATCATTGGGTTACAATTGCCTACAGTATGTAGTACAGGATCAGGCTGTTCAGGTTTGTAGCCTAGGTGCAATAGGATATACCATATAGCTCAGGTATATAGTGGATTATACCATCTACATTTGTGTAAGTCCACTCTGTGATGTTCACATAACAACAAAATCATCTAAGAACACATTTCTCAGAACCTCTCGCTATTGCTAAGCAATGCATGACTGTGTATGATAGAAAAACATGAGGATGCATGCAGGTAGTAAAGAAAAAAGAGAGCATCTTGGGGAAGTGAGGAATAGGAATTGCAGGATGATGAGGCAAAAATGTTGAAGCATAGGTCCAAAAGGCAATTTCAGTGTTAGGAGGCATTTTGCGTTCTGCAGCCTCAGTTCAAATTCTACATAACTTCATTTCTGCCTCCCTTAGTTCACAGCTCTCAATATGCCTCATATCAAAGGGCACTTAGCTTCAGCAATGCAAGTGTTTGAGTTAAAGACAATTAAAATACACTGACTCCAAGTTTCTTTAGTTGAATTATAGCCCATTCTACATTATTGGGCCTTAAAGATCACTTTCTTCACCTCACCTTCCAAAACACTGATACCATGGACACCAAATAGCAAACAAATTACTAGAAGCAATGCAGTTAGCAGAAATTCCATTGGAATGGATGTCATAACACCTAGATTTTTACTGTAGTACTGCTACTAGAGTGCTGAATCCACTTAAATAAATCCTTGTCATAGCATTTTTGACTATAAAATAATAGCATTTGATTGCATGGCTGTAAGATTGTCTCACCTTCACTAAGCTATAAGGTATTTGAAGTTCTATTATTTCCTAAAATAGTAGTTTCACATCTTTTTTTAGTTCTCTATTTTCCCTCATGTCTGTTGAACAGCATCTCCAAGGCGCATTCACTTTTCTTTACAAGATTAGCGCTTCATACAGAATCAAGGGGCTGATTTCCCTGCACACAGAGCAGCTTTTCTCTATGTTTGTTTGTAAAAGACCCCAAAAAAGCAACCACATTCTCTTTCCATCAGTCAAAGCCAAAAGGGAGCTGCCAACACCTGACCTCATGGGTGCCAACCAGCTGTAGTTACATACCAAGAGGAAATTTAATGAGTCATCTCCTTAACATGACGTGCTGGTTGTTTAGTGTGCGTTCTCACTCATTCCATAGTGAAATCATCACTTTCCTGCCATCATATTTTTTGTTTGTTTGTTTTTGAGACAGAGTCTCATTTTTGTTGCCCAGGTTGGAGTGCAGTGGCGCGATCTCAGCTCACTGCAACCTCTGCCGTTTGGGTTCAAGTGAATCTCTTACCTCAGCCTCCCCAGTAGCTAGGATTACAGGCACATGCCACGACTCCCGGCTAATTTTTGTATTTTTTGTAGAGATGTGGTTTCACCATATTGCCCAGACTGGTCTCAAACTCCTGTCGTCAGGTGATCCGCCCGCCTCAACCTCCCAAAGTGCTAGGATTGTAGGCATGAGCCACTGTGCCTGGCCCCTGCAGTCATTTTATGAACATTAACAGTGTCAGTGTTGCCTAGCTTTCCCACACAGTATCATATCTGTGTAACACATGATGCAGGCAGGGAAGCACAACTACAAAGATAGCTAAAGCTATAGATATAAATGTAGATATGAATACTGATAGATATTCATATATATCCTCTTTATACATGTATGATTGATAAAAATATATGAAATCTATTTCTAGAGGGAGCAAGAGAGGGAAAGCTGGAGAGCTATCATCTATCTGTCTACTATCTATCTATGCATGTATTCCATCCATCCATCCATCCATCCATCCATCTACCTATTCATCTATACATCTGCATTAGTCCATTTTCACACTGCTATAAAGAACTGCCCAAGACTGGGTAATTTATAAAGGAAAAAGGTTTAATTGACTCACAGTTCCACGTGGCTGGGGAGGCCTCAGGAAACTTATAATCATGGCAGAAAATAAAAGGAAAGCAAGGAAGCTTCTTCACAAGGTGGCAGGAAGAAGTGCCCAGGGAAGGGAGAAGAGGCCTTTATAAAACCATTAGATCTTGTGGGAACTCACTGTCATGAGAACAGCATGAGGGAAATAACACCCATGATTCAATTACCTCTACCTGGTCTATCCCTTGGCATGTGGGGATTATGGGGATTACAATTCAAGATAAGATTTGGGTGGAGACACAAAGCCTAACCTTATCACCATCTGTCTATCTAGATATATTCCATCTATTTATCCATCTCTCCACTTAGTCATCCATCCATTTATCTATATCTGTTCCCTCTATCTTTCTGTCCATCCATCCACCTATTTATCTATTCATCTACCTAGATCCCTTCTATCATCCATCTATCTATCCATCCATCTATATCTATTCCAGCTATCTATCTTTCTGTCCATCCATACATCTATTCATCTATCCTTCTATCTATTCCACCTATATCTATTTATCGATCTATGTATTCATCCATTCATCCATCCATCTATCAATTTATCTATTTATATCTATTCCAGCTATCTATCTTTCTGTTCACCTATACATTCCATACATCTATTCATCTATCCAACTATTTATCTGATCTAGCCTACATATCTGTCATCTATTCATCTATCTGTCTATCTATCTAGAACCATTCCAGTTAGCCCAGTTAGCTCTCTATGGGGGAGAGAGAGAGAGAGAAAGAGAGAGAGAGAGAAAGATAAGCAGGTCCAAATCCCACAGGGCAAGCTAACAGGAAGCACAGCCTGAAACTCAGCACATATACTGAGGCTGCTTCCCAGAGGTAGAGTTCCTTTTTCTCTACATGTTTTTAAGCATCGACCCTGCCTTGAAAGCCTTTCAGCAGAATAAATCAGGAAGACCAGTTTATTAGGATAATCTCCTTTACTTAAAGTCAACCGATTATGGACTTTAATTACATATCTTTATGGCAATACCTATGTTGGTTTAAATAACTGGACACATAGCCTAGCCAAACTGGCACGTCAAAAAGATCATGACAGGATTGGAACAACGTGGAAAAGATCAAGGGGGTCAGAAATAACAAGTAACGACAAGTATCTTGTGTGCATAAAGGTGTGCTGGGAGCTGTTGCACAAATCATGTTCTGCCTGGTCCTGTGTACTCATCTGTAAAAAGCAGACAGCATGTTGTCCTCAGAGTGTTGTCAGAAACTTAATATGATAATGTGTATAATGCACCTTACACTCTTGGCAATCATTCGTTACTTAATAAAATTGTTCCCCCCTTGCTTATAAAACTGTGTTCAGAAGAATTTCACAGGGATATTGTTTTATTTTCAGATTTAGGGGTCCTCTCTTTAGTGATTCTGCTTCATTAGGTCTTTTTTGGAAGGGCGGAACATGTGCATGTTTAACCAGCATTTAAATAATACTGGGTTGATGGAAAGGGAGTACAGTCTTTGAAATTGAGCCATAGAGAAAGTCAAAAGGACTTAAGTGCTTATTATATTTTTAAAGGTCTTCAAAGAAGGGCAGTAGTCAGGTTACTGAGGAACTATAATTAGTGAAAGAAGACTTTCTATTGATTAATCTATAATTACAAATGAATATGGTATCTCTAGGATTGCAATAAAGACAATGGATTGCTGGTCATGATGGCTCATGCGTGTAACCCCAGCACTTTGGGAGGCCAAGGCAGGCAGATTGCTTGAGGTCAGGAGTTTGAGACCAGCCTGGGCAACAAGGCAAAACCGTATCTCTACAAAAACTATGAAAATTAGCCAATCACAGTCTTGGATGTCTATAGTCTCAGCTACTCAGGAGGCTGAGGTGGGAGAATCACCTGAGCCCAAGGAGGTAGAGGCTGCAGTGAGCCATGATCACACCAGTGGACTCCAGCCTTGGAGACAGAGCAAGACCCTGTCTCAAAAAATAATAATAAAAAAACTTTGCTTCTATCAAGTTTTAAAATGAATAATAAGATGTGCTTTCAAGTTAGTAACTTTAAGTATTTTGAAATGCATTCATAAAGTTTAATAAATGAAACATTAATTTGCAAAGTCCTAAAAGGCATGAGATTAGTCAACTGATAAGCATCATGCCTCCTGAAGCTATGTAAGACTGTTCCAGAAAATAAAATATATTAAATATTAGAAATGGTCTCTTCTTTTAAAAGTTTAACACTTGAAACATCCTATAACCTGCACATTGATGATGTGAAGGAGATGTTTATTATTGGGCATGTACAACTGCCAATATGGAAAATTGCAAAGGTGGTGTGGGCACCAACACTAAAAATCAACCCGAAGAATCTTTGTTCCTCAAGAAAGAAGTAACTGTACAAGTGGTGTGTTCTCTCTCAACACCTGGAAAGGCACAGCCAGTATTCATGACAAGTGCCCTTCTAAGTGGAGTACACGTTTGTAAAGCTTGTTTTTAAATTCCTATATTTGAACTCATAAAATTGCTAGCATATTTCTTCTCAGCTCTGGGTATTCCTGGGTATTCTTGATAGGCAAATTTCAGTACCACAAGCACACCCACATTTCATCTGGGCCACATCCCCAGCCTACCCTCAACTAAATCTTGGCATTCCATTGTATATCTCTCTCTATAGGCCAGGCCTGAGGTACAAAAAACATCTGCTAAGGCAATGAGGAATGATGAGAATTGCCACATGTCCCTCCTTCAGCTTCCCAAAACCCCACCTTGGACTCTAACTTAAATGTAAATCCACAGTGTATATTTTTAAAATATTCACATTGGCCCAAGTCAAGTGGCTCACACCTCTAATCCCAGGACTTTTGGAGTTCAAGGCAGGCGGATCACCTGAGGTCAGGAGTTCGAGACCAGCCTGACCAACATGGTGAAACCCTGTCTTTACAAAAAACACACAAAAAAATTAGCCAGGCATGGTGGTGGGTGCCTGTAGTCCCAGCTACTCAAGAGGCTGAGGCAGGAGAATCACTTAAACCTGGTGGAGGTTGCAGTGAGCCAAGATTGCACCACTGCACTCCAGCCTGGGTGGCAGAGTGAGACTCCATCTCAAAAAAAAAAAAAAAAAAAAAAAATTCACATTGAAAAAGAAAAGATGTTTCCTGCTTCTTCAGTCTTCTCTGAATGTCTGTGTATTATCCAAAACACTGCTTGTTTTCTGTTATGTTTTGTCTTGCCTTGTTTTCACGTTTAGTGAAGTGACTTGATTGGTAGGCACAAGAGTGAGAAGAATTTTAAGCAACAGAATGAAGGTAGATGCCATAGAATTGTTCTGAGAGGGCAGTGCAGTCCCAGAGCCAGGATGGAGTGCCCAGTAAGGAGCCTCGATCTTGGTGCAGAAGAAAGTCAGCATGTCATACATGCTTGAGTGGCCAGGTCCCCAGAGGAGGATTGGGAGAACAAGCTCCCTGCGCTACGAACAAGAATGCCAGGGATCCACACAGACCTGCGTGGAGCAAGAACAAGGAGATATTGACCAACACTACTGAATGCCTGTTGCATACTAAACACTGTAGACAGGCTTTCAATAGAGAAAAATAAGAAAGTGGGGAAGGAACGCGTCAATGATCAGACCCAGACCCTGTTTCTTCATTGCTGATTGTTTAAGAGACCAACAGGAGGAAATGCACTCAGAACAAGGGATTACACTATTATACACTATTGGTGGGAATATAAATTAGTTCAACCTCAATAGAAATCAGTATGGAGATTTCCCAAAGAACTAAAAATAGAACCACCATTCAACCCAGCAATCCCTCTACTGGGTATCTACTCAAGGAAAACAAATCATTATATAAAAAATACATCTGCACTAGGATGTTCATTGCATTGCAGCACAATTCACAATAGCAAAGTCATGGAACCAATCTAAGTGTTCATCAAGGATTGACTGGATAAAGAAAATGTGATACATATACACTACTGAATACTACACAGCCATAAAAAAAAGAATGAAATCATGTCCTTTGAAGCAACATGGATGAAGCTGGAGGCCAGAATTTTAAGCAAATTCATGCAGAAACAGAAAATCAAGTATTTCGTGTTCTTACTGATAACATGCTCAGTGGCATGACTGAAATACCTGCAAAGTGCTGGGAGACTGTGGAGAACTCATGACTGATAACGGAGACATGGTGGCGGAATGCCGGATATGTGCAGCCAGGGTCTGGTATGGCCTCAAACAAGGAGAGATGCAGACTTTAAAGTTTAGAATTGAAAGTCTCTGACGTGGTGTTTCCCCACAGATCTGAGGTTAAGGCTTGGTTAGAGACCTTTGTTCTACAAGGACTGTTTTTCCTTCATAATATATAAAAAGCATAACCAACTCTATATTCTTTATCAAAAGATATTTTTTTTATTAGTGTGAACCTCCCAAGCTTGGAAACATTACCTGAAGTTTTAAAAATACAGTATTTCCTTTCAGATGACTTCCTGCTGACTTTAAAATAGCCACAAAAGAAAAGCTTCATATTAATTACTAGTTCCCATTGTGCTGAATATCCAAAATAAACACCCAGAAGCATCTCTCTTTCTTTAATTGCATGAAGCAGCAAGAAGTAGCCCCTTTTTTGTGACTGAGGAGGCAGAAAGGAGATATTTTGTTTATGCCAGTGAATAGTGTAGGTCCTTCTGATTCTTCTCCAACTATTAAGCTTTTTGCTTCAAAATATGTAAATACACGTGGCAATATTTTCTTCTCTTGATAGCTAGAGAGGCCATTAAAAGTCTTAAAATTGTTGCTTATAAATAGACATATGAACATGTATTCAGCAGAGTTTTAAAATTCCTTTTCTTAAACTGTTACTGAAAACTTTTAGATTCCTGATTCCTTGTGGATGAGATTTTGTGTCAACTGATCCCCAAACCTTAAAAGTTGGTTCTGAAATCAGTTTTATTTTTCATAGTTTAATCATTCTAATCCTAGAATTCCCTTTTAGGATGAGGTGTTCATTTCCTACTGTTCCTTTACCATTAATCACAAATTCAGTTGCTTAAAACAATGCAAACATTATTTTTTATTTCTGCATGGTAGGAGTCAAAAATCAGTCTCAGAAGGCTAAAATGGATATTGTGACAAGGTTCTGTCTCCTCTCAAGGCTCCAGGGGAGATTTCGTTTTCTTGCTTTTTCCAGCTTTTAGAGGCTACCTGCCTTCCTTGGCTTGTGGCTTCTTTCTCCATCACTCCAACCTGTGCTTCCCGTGTCCCATCTCCTTCTCTGATTCTGCCTCTCCTGCCTCTCTCTTAAAAGACATTAATGATTATGTTGGACACAGATAATCCAAGATTGTCGCCCCTTCTCAAAGTCCTTTAATCACAACTGCAAAGTCCCTTTTGCCATATAAGGTGAAGCAGGTATGGGCTCTGGTGATTAAGGATATGGACATATTTGGAAAGCCATTCATTATTCACTCAGCATAGCTGAAAACACTTATGCATATTGATATGATTTGGTTGTGTCCTAACTCAAATCTCATCTTGAATTGTAGCTCCCACAATTCCCATTTGTGGGAGGGACACAGTGGGAGATAATTGAATCATGGGGGTGGGTCTTTCATGTGCTGTTCTTGCCATAGTGAATAAGTCTAATGACATCTGATGGTTTTATAAAGGGGAGTTTCCCTGCACATGCTCTATACTCTTGTCTGCCACCATGTGAGATGTGCCATTCACCTTATATCAAGATTGTGAGACCATCCTAGCCATGTGGAAATGTGAGTCCGTTAAACCTCTTTCTTTTGTCAATTGTCCAGTCTCGGTATGTCTCTATTAGCAGTGTGAAAATAAACTAATACATATATATGCCTATGAACGTGTAATTTTCACATGTGAGAAAACTTAGTTGATGATTCTTAAAATAGTACTATCGTGTTTATACAAGTCTTTTGAGGCTATCTTAACAAAACACTGCAAACTACATGGCTTAAGTGACAGAATTCCTTTTCTCACAGTGTTGGAGGGTGAGAAGTTTAACATCAAGGTCTAGCAAGGTGATGGTTCTGGTGAAGACTTTCTTGCTGGATTCAGGCTGTCACATTCTAACATGGTAGAGAAAGAGTGCTGGTGTCTCTTTCCCTTCTTATAAGGGCACCAGATATATCGAGTGAGGGCCCCACTCTATAACTTCATTTTATTACTTCCTTAAAGGCCCTGTCTTCAAACACACTCACATTGGGGGTTAGGTTTCAAATTATTAGTTTTGAGGGACACAATTTAGTCCATAGCAGTGTTTATATCCATTTAGGTTGTTGGGTGCAGGAATAACATAACCAAAGCTTGAAAACCACAGATTTGAAAACTGTGAAGCTTTGTAAAGAAATCTAAGAGTTTTGAATCTAAGATTTGAATATGTAGTTTTAGAAAAGTTTTCAAACTTGAAGTCCAATGACCAAACCACCCCACTCATGGCTGACTGTATAATCTGTCTTATTATATTTATAATCTGTCTTATTATATTTTGTTTTCAAACATGGAGATAATAACATCTGTTATTTCCTTCTTTAAGGGGTCATTTCAAGGATAAAGTAGGACAACCATTGTCAAAGTGCTTCAAGGGCTCTGAAGTGCTTTATGAAAGTCTGATGTTTTTCTGTATCGTTTGAAAGAACAATGAACAGAGTGAGTGCTGGGAAATGCTTGTCCACTTTGGAAAGAATCCATGGGGGGCATGAGAACCATATGTTTCAGATTTGCAAAGGTATTGGTGTTTTCATTGCTCCATAATTCTTTTAAGGAAAGGCAGGCCAAACATGGTGGTTCATGCCTGTAACCCCAGCATTTGGGGAGGCCAAGGTGGGAGGATCTCTTGAGCCCAAGAATTTGAGACCAGCCTGGACAACATAGTGAGACATTGTCTCTACAAAAAAAGAAAAAAAAAATATATATATATATATATATATAAATTAGCCAGGCATGATGGTGCATGTCCATAGTCCCAGCTACTTGGAGCTGAGGTGGCAGGACTGCTTGAGCCCAGGATTTTCAGGCTGCAGTAAGCTATGGTCACTCCACTGCACTTTAGCCTGAGAGAGTGAGATCCTGTCTCAAATAAGAAAATAAATAAAGCATAGGCAAAAAAAAAAAGAGCAAAAAAAAGTTACTAAATACAAATGAATTGCTCTCCTTTATAGAAAAAGCCCTAGAAAACTTATGCAGATTCCACCTATGATGTTAGTTAATAGTTAACCAGAAGAAAAGAAAACCAGAATAAAGTATGAAATGAGTTATAAAAATTTGAATTTGGGCTAATTTTCCCTGTATGTAGGTACATAAATGTGTTTTTTTTTTCCCTCACTTTGCATATACTCAGCAAATGTAGGGCTTGGGTAAATTTTATCTTGTCATCTTAATAAAAAATAATTTTTGTAGGAAGCACATGATTAGTTGACCCTGGTGCGAAATTTCCAGAAACAACCTGAGGAGGTCAAAGAAGCCCATGACCAGTGTTGCTGCTCCTCCAATGACAGCAACTGAAATTATTAAAGACAGGTTCTAGGGAAAGAACCAGATCCTTAAAGGGTGATCTTTAAAATCCTAAGTCTATGAAATGTGAGTTAATGTCACACCTATATTTTATTAAGAGTTGGATCTGTGAACTATCTTCTTAAACAGTTTTCTACGAGCAATGACTCTTAAAATAAGTCTCTACATTGCTTTACAAAATCCAGATTCAGATGAGAAAGGAATCTTAATGTCATCGTAATCTTGTTAGGAGGAACCATGGTATTGTGTGACATGGAACAAGTTTGAGCTCTATTTCATTATTGCCTCCTATTCCAACAGCTTAGCCTTTTCCAATATGTGTCAAAACACACAGCTTTTAATCAGCTTAATCAGAGTAACATTATATTAGTTCAACAGTCTGCCATGTCATCATAGAATGTGCACTCTGAGAAACATTTTGCAAACACAATGGAACCTGAAATTTTCATGAGTCTCTAAAACATAATCAGGATGGCTACTACACTGTGTCGGCAAGAGCAGAGCAAATCTGGGAACTGTAATTAAAAAGATGATATTTTTTCTCCCAAATGAATTCTGCAGAAAATTCTTACAAGAGAATTGCATTATGCTGCACTTTGTGTGTGTGTATGTGTGTGTGTGTGTGTGTGTGTGTGTGTGTATGTTGGCATGTTGAACCTTGATTTATTATCTCTTCTTCAAGATCTGTTATTCCTGCTGCTCAAAACAATTGAGCCTAATCTCCATTAAGTTGAAGAGTATGCTCAAAGCAAGTCTAAAGAATTGTGGTTCTATACAGATGAATTGGCTACCAAACCACTGTAAGAAAAGAATAATGACTTAATAACAAAACCATCCAGTAACTTTCATGGAAAACACTATTTATCTGAGTAAAATATAGCTCTCTATAAAGTATCTGGTATGGTGTCAATCTGTCTTGCACTTTGGGGGAAAAAACACTTAAATTGACATTTATCAGGTTTCCAATAATGCAATCCTATCATTCAAATCTCTTGTAAACAGAACATAGCAGCAACAATTTATGGCTTCGTGATTTAAGTTTTATTTTGCAAATTACAGATAAATAATACATTGGGATGTGAAAATGGCAGGCTTTCTACATTTGCCTACCATGATGAAGTGAGTAGCTGTCACATTCAGAATACATATTGGAAAATGGTGTGGTATGAAGGTTGTTGGAATATCCAGCAGTTTCAACTTGTCTGGTCAAAACAAGGAAATCTACAGAGATGACAGAAAGAAAATATGATGACGGCTTCAAGTAAAGTCTTGGTTTCCTCTACATGCTCTTCAATATCGGAGAGATCGTGCAGCCCTTCTCCTCCTGACAGTTAGAGGATCCAATGGGCACCCATTCGTTTCGTGTCTCCACCGTGGTCTGAAGTCACAAGGAAGCCATAGCCACCAACTGCCTGAGGAGCAATGGCATAATTCCATGATCTGACGTAGACTTTCTCTCAACTCTTGAGAGATTCAGCTCCACTTTGAAAATATATCCTCAGGCTGGGCACGGTAATCCCAGCACTTTGGGAGGCCGATGCGGGTGGATCACGAGGTCAGGAGTTCAAGACCAGCCTGGCCAGGATGGTGAAATGCCATCTCTACTAAAAATACAGATATTAGCTGGGCACAGTGGCAGGTGCCTGTAATCCCAGCTACTCAGGAGTCTGAGGCAGGAGAATTGCTTGAACCCAGGAGGTGGAAGTTGCAGTGAGCCGAGATCTGACCATTGAACTCCAGCTTGGGCGATAGAGTGAGACTCCGTCTCAAGAAAAAAGAAAAAAGAAAAAGAAAATATGTCCTCAGTATAGCCTCAACTTCTCCCAGGTCTAAGCTCAAATGTCATTTGATCAGAAGGGCTTTCCTGGCTGCACCCTGTTAAGTAGACTGTCCTCTTCTCTACAAGAGTTACTGTTCTCTTACCTGTTGCAATTTTTCTCCTTGGTTTTCTTCACTGTCTCTGTGGGATGTGTGTGTGTGTGTGTGTGTCCTTCCTATTGCATCTTTCTTTGTGATACTTTTACAAAATACTTGAACTACCATCTGCGAATGTTGGACTATATCATGGTAATGAAGTACACGCCAGATCTCTTTAAAACAGCACAGCACAAACTCATTTAATTTATTGACAATACGAGGACACTGTTATTTACCTCCCCACATTTTCTTACTGATTTCACAATATCATATTTGTGATATTTCACAATATCATATTTGTGAAATGCTCAGGAGGTATTTGTCACTTAACTGGTGGTTAAGATTTTATTATTTAGCATTAGCAAAAGCATTCAGTGTGCTTCTCTTAACATCTAAGAATAGGTCAGGCACAGTGGCTCACACCTGTAATCCCAGCAGTTTGGGAGGCTGAGGTGGGAGAACTGCTTGATTCCAGGAATTCAAGACCAGCTAGGCAACATAGTGAGACCCCCATCTGTACAAAAAAATTGAAAATTAGCTGGGCATGGTTGTGTGTGTCTGTGGTTCCAACTACTCGGGAGACGGAAGTGGAAAGATTGCTTCAGCCCAGGAAGTCAAGGCTATAGTGAGCTGTGATTATACCACTTTACTCCAGCCTAGATGACAGAGTAAGACCCCATCTCAAAAGTAAAAATGTAATAATAAACTGTTAAGATGATCTACACACAGATAAAGAGGCAGCTTACATCTCCAGTGTCGCATCAGCCATCAGCATGGTTGCATGAGCTTATAACAACCCAAATACAGGATGTGCCCAAGTTTTGAGAAACCCAGAATTGTTATGACAGTCAAATCTGCCCCACAACCCCTCATTGCAAACATAGCTGGGTAATAAATATGACTTACTTTTATAGAACCCTCACTGCTGTGGTTTGAATCTCAGTGTCCCTCCAAAATTTATGGTTGATACTTAATCTCCAATCCAATAGTAATAGGATGATTTGAGGGGTGATTAGGTCATGAGAGCTACACCCTCCTAAAGGGCATAAGTGCCCTTATGAAGAAATTGAGAGGATCTATTTGGCCCTTTCACGCTTTATCCAGGTGAGGACACAGTGAGAGGCACCATCTACAAGGCAGAGAGCAGCCTTCACCACATACCAAATCTGTCTGCGCCTTGATTTCTCAGCCTCCAGAATTGTGAGAAATAAATTTGTATTATGTATAAATTATACCATCTAAGGTGTTTTGTTATAGCTGCAGATAGGGATTGAGACTCTCACTATTGGCAGAGCACTGCACCCCGGACTTGTCACACATCATGATGTCTGATTTTTGTGATAACTGAGTAAGGTTGGCACTGATGTTGGCCAACCAGCCATTGACCAATGAGTTTGGGTCTGCCCAAGGTCCCCAGATTGAGTGGCAGGACTGTGAAGGAAACGTGTTTTCCTTCCATTCCATAGCCTGGAATCTTGATGGCCATGCCATTTTGCCTTCTGATATTATTTGGAAACAGGGGAAGATCATAGGTTTTAGACCCAGAAAGAGATGTGTTTGAATCTTGGCTCTGCTTCTAATGCAAATTCTGACCCAAACCCACTCCATTTGAAGTGCTTGCACACAGAAAGCACCCCATGACCATGTGTTTCTTTGAATATCAAATTATATTTGTTTATATATTAGGAGACAGTGTTTCTGTGTGGCAAGATGCTTGTGTAATATACTTACTCAAAATACAGAATATTTCCAGGAGCCATAAGGCTCATTCATTTCATACTAAAAACTACTGACCAATGGAGATTTTCCAAATACACAGTTGCATCTCACATCATGACTTATATGCTTCAAACGAATTAAAGTTGAGTCACTTTAGAATATGAAAATTTTGATCAGCCAGTGAAGCTTTCTATCAATGCTATCAGATGCTATAGTAGAAAAAAAGTGTAGACATTAAAGTGAGTATTGGCCTATATACTTGAAATTTATTATGTCATTATGAATTTATTCTCATCAAAATTACCCCTCTTTGCAAATTCAGCACATGATGGCATATGTATTACCAGAGGGCCATTTTCTTTCCAGAGGTAACTATAAGATAGATTAGAAATCAAATGAGAGTTGTGAGCGGTCAGGTACAGTATAATTCTACTGGATAACATTTCTTTTGAAATACCAGTATATAATATGATCACGGCAATCACTTTTATAAACAAAGATAGTTTCGTTTTTATGCTTCCAGTCATTGCCATGCTTCTTAATAGCCTTGGGGTTATTTTTTCTTTCTGAAGTGAGGAAAATGTATTTCTTCTCCATTGTTTTACTGAACTGCATAATATGTGGAAATGTGTAGGTCAATAAAATTCTGGGAAAAAAATAAAGTGGAAATAGATTTGTGCCCCTTTTCTTAAAAATCCCTTTACAGGAGAGATCCAAGATGGCCGATTAACAACAGCTCAGGATTGTAGCTCCCAGTGAAAGCGCAGAGAGCGAGTGGACGCCGCACTTTCAGACGAATTTTTGTTGCCCACAGACTAGGAGATTCCCGGCGGAGGAGCCACAC
>CAUYLG010008830.1:0-91885 GCA_963573385.1 Cacajao melanocephalus
GCCTGCCTCGTAGCGCGAGTGTGGCTGTGCTGGTGAGGGGCTGTGGTCGGTGGTGTCGTCCTGGGGGGGGTCATTGGGTGGCGGGGTGACGGGCTAGGTAGGGGGAATGGGAAGGAGAGGGGAAGGGCAAGGGAGGAGGAAAGGGAAGGAGAGGGGAAGGGGAAGGGAGGGGGAAGGGAAGGAGAGGGGAAGGGGAAGGAGGGGAAGGAGGGGAGGGGAAGGAGGGGAGGGGAAGGAGGATAGAGGAGGGAAGGGGAGGGGAGGGGAGGGGAGGGAAGGGGAGGGGAGGGGAGGGGAGGGGAAGAGAAGGGAAGGAAAGGGAAAAGGGGAAAGGATTTCAATTGTAGGAGGAAATAAAAGAGAAAAAGTGAAACCCAGGTGGCTCAGGCTTGTAATCTCAACGCTTTGGGAGGCCGAGGGAGGTGAATCACTTGAGGTCAGGAGCTCCAGACCAGCTTGGCCAACATGGTGAAACCCCCGTTCTACTAAAAATACAAAAAAAAAAGCCAGATGTGGTGGCGGGTGCCTGTAATCCCAGCTCATTGGGAGGCTGAGGCAATAGAATTGCTTGAACCCGGGAGGCAGAGGTTGCAGTCAGCCGAGATTGCGCCACTGCACTCCAGGCTGGCAAGAGAGCAAGACTTTGTCTCAAAACAAACAAATAAAAAATAATGATAAAATAAGAAGAATTTTGATACCCTTTCCCCTTTCTTCTCTTTTTATGTCTTGGTTTCTGCGGTTTTATTATAACAAGCTTCAAATCCTCTTTGGAAGTTGATAGGGATTTGAATCAGTGAGATTTTAAAATCGGAGATGTATCTATTTACTTATTCATTCATTTTATTTTTTAAAATAAAACAAACCCTTGTGTCGAGGGGTGACTTTCAATAGATGGCAGCGAGGGAGCTGCTCTGCTAGGTACGAAACCCCGACCCAGAAGTAGATCGTCTACGAAAGGTTTAGCGCCAGGTTCCCCACGAACGTGCGTTGCGTGACGGCGAGGGGGCGGCCGCCTTTCCGGCCACACCCTGTTTCCCAGGACCAAGGGCTCTCAGTATGGACCCCGGTTCCAGCGCGCGGCGGGGCACGCCTTCCGCAGGACGGAGCGGCCAGCGGGCGGCGACGACGGACGACTGGCTATCCAAGGCCAACCGAGGCCCTCTCCTAGGAAATCAGGGATTTATTTTTAATCCAGCTGATCAGAAGAAAGCTTACTCATTAAAGCTTTAGAAGATGTTCTTTACCGGAGCTGGCGTATGCAGTTTCTGATTGAGTCCCTAAGCAAGAAATCCCAGTGCATAAGTGAATTTTGCATAAGTGAGGATGAAAGAGCGCCCTAGCTTTGCAATCTAAAAGAACTGGGTTCAAATGATTCAACCTCTCTGAACTTCTGTTTGCTCATCTTGACAATATGGAGATAGCACAATGAGCCCTTCAGGGCTGTTGTGATGTTAAAGGTAAATAAATTTTAATTTTTTAAAGTTGTGCCTGGGCATGGTGGCTCACGCCTGTAATCTTAGCGCTTTAGGAGAGACCAAGGGAGGAGGATATCTTGAGGCCAGGGGTTTGAGACCAGCCTGGCCAATGTAGTGCAACTCCATCTCTAAAAATAGTAAATAAATAATTTTATTTTTTACTTTCATTTTTTAATTTTTTCAAGATGAGGTGTTGCTCTGTTGCCCAGGCTGGAGTGCACTGTGTGATCATAGCTTAATACAGCCTCAAAGTCCTGGGCTCAAGTGATCCTCCTGCCTCAGCCTCCCAAGTAGCTGGAACTACAGATGACTGCACTGTGCCCAGGATTTTTGTTTGTTTTTTGAGACAGGTCTCTGTCATCAATGCTGTGCAGTGGTGCAGTCATGACTCACTGCAGCCTATAGCCTACATCTTCCGGGCTCAAGCTATCCTGCCACGTCAACCTCCCAGGTAGCTGGGACTACAGGAATACACCACCATGCTCAGCTAATTTTTACATTTTTTTTTTTTTTTTTTTTTTTTGTAGACACAGGGTCTTGGCTTTGTTGCCCAGGCTGGTCTTGAACTCCTGGCTTCTAGCGATCCTCCCATCTCAGTCTCCCAAAGTGCTGAGACTACAGGCTTGAGCCCCTGCTCCTGGCCAAAGGTAAATACATTTTAAAGTAACATTAAAGGTAATAAACCATATCATCCAGCAGTTCTATTTTTTTTTTTTTTGAGACAGAATCTTGCCCTGTTGCCCAGAATGGAGTGCAGTGGCGTGATCTCAGCTCACTGCAACCTGACTCCAAGGTTCAAGTAAGTCTCCTGTCTCCGCCTCCCAAGTAGCTGGGATTACATACAGGTGTGCACCACCATGCCTGGCTAATTTTTGTATTTTTTTAGTAGAGATGGGGTTTCACCACGTTGGCCAGGCTGGTCTTGAACTCCTGACCTCAAAGCGATCTGCCCACCTTGGCCTCCCAAAGTGCCGGGATTACAGTCGTGAGTGCCACCGTGCCCGGCTAGCAGCTGCACTTCTAAATGGACATTCTAAAGAGTTGAAAGCATGAACTGAAATATGTACAGGTGTCATGGTAGCATTAGTTACAATAGCCAAAAGACAGAAATGACCTGTGTCCATCCACAGAGGAATGGATAAACAATACACAATATATATATATACAATGGCATATATTTCAGCCTTTCAAAGGAATGAGACTCTGATACCTGCTACCACATGGATGAACCATGAAGAACATCATGCTAAGTGAAATAAGCTGGTCGCAAAAGGATAAATATTATGTAATTCCACTTTTATGAGTTGACCTAGAATAGGCAGCTTCACAGACACAGAAAGTAAATTGAGATTACCAGGGTCCATGGGAGGGAGAAATAGGAGAGTTAATGTTTACTGGGTATGGCATTTCTTTTTTTTGAGATAAAGTCTTGCTCTGTCGCCCAGGCTGGAGTGCAGTGGCACGATCTTGGCTCACTGCAGCCTCTGCCTCCCTGGTTCAAGCAATTCTCCTGCCTCAGGGTACAGCATTTGTTTTAGGGAAGATAACGTTCTGGAGATGGATGATGGTGATCATTGCAGAACAATGAATGTGAATGCTCTTTTCTTTTTTGAAATGGAGTCTTACTGTGTTGTCCAGGTTGGAATCCTATGGCTCACTGCAGCCTGGACCTCCCAGGCTCAAGAGACCCTCCCACAAAAAAAATACAAACATTAACCGGGCGTGGTGCTGCGCACCTTGCAGTCTCAGTTACTTGGGACACTGAAGTGTGAGGATGGCTTGAGACCAGGAGGCTGGGTTGCAATGAGCCAAAATTATGCCACCTCACTCCACCCTGGGTGACAGAGCCAGACTCTGTCTCAAAGACAAAAAAAGGCCAGGCGCAGTGGCTCAGGCCTGTAATCCTAACACTTTGGGAGGCTGAGGCGGGTGGATCACTGAGGTCAGGAATTCAAAACCAGTCTGGACAACATGGTGAAACCCTGTCTCTACTAAAAATACAAAAAATTAGCCGGGCGTAGTGGCAGTAGTCTGTAATCCCAGCTACTCAGGAGGCTGAGGCAGGAGAATTGCTTGAACCCGGGAAGCAGAGGTTGTAGTGAGCCGAGATGATGCCACTGCACTCCAGCCTGGGCAAGAGAGTGAGACTTCACCTCAAAAAAAAAAAAAGATATTATTGAAATATAATAATAAAGATAGTTTATTAATATACTATAATTGCTGTGATTACATATTTGTATAATATATACATTATTTAATAGGCTAGCTGTGCATCTTAAAACTACTGAACCTAGTTGACGGGAGTTTTTCTTTCCCCACCTATAAGATACCTTTCCTGATTAGGGGTCTGTAAGAATGTGCAGGGACCCTGGAAAGTCTTAGGTGTAAAATATGACAAGCGGCCAAGTGCAGTGGCTCATGCCTGTAATCCCAGCACTTTGGGAAGCTGAGGCAGGTGGATTACCTGAGGTCAGGTGTTTGAGACCAGCCTGACCGACATGGTGAAACACCATTTCTACTAAAAATACAAAATTAGGCTCTGAACTTTGTTTTCTTCCCTTGACAATGGATCTTGACAATCAGGAATTATGATTCCCGGTTTCTGCAGAATAAATCAACTTTTCATCTGAGTCAAATGATGATTATTAGGCTTCCTCCATGCTCTTGAGTTACGAGTCTTTTACATGCACAAAGTGGATGTACTGGGACAATCATTACAACAAGACAGCTATTTCCAATGTAAATCAACAAGCCCGTTTAACCTGGGGACAGCTGCTGCTGTTTAGATACCTTTCAAGGGCAAAGCTCTGGCCTAGCAAATTGGCAGCTCTTAGAGTGGTCCTGGTAGCTTCATTCTACCAGCCGGGGCAAATCCATTTACAAGGAAACCCCAGAGGTAAGCAAGTGTTAATGCCTCCTGGGTTTTAGTCACAGATGGCACCATGATTTTATTGACTAAGATCTCTTTCTCCAGATGGATGGACTCAGAAAATGAGGCCTGCAAAGTGACGTAAAGGATTGACTCACAGAAGCATCTCTGATTCCTGGGGAAACCAGGACAACTGGTTTTTGCAGCCATTCATTGAGAAGGCAGTTAACCCACAGGAGCTGGCAAGGAAGCCAGTTCTGGCACATGAACTGGTCAACTGACGCTCCTTTAATACAGAGCTCTGGGGCTCAATGTCATTTTGATCATGTTGGCATTACCAAGTTTTAACCACATCGTCATCATCATCATCTGCTATCGATTCAGTCTTTCCTTATCTTTTTTTAAAATTTATTTTTGTAGAGATGGAGTCTCCCACTATGCTGCCCAGGCTGGTTTTTATTTTTAGCAGAGACAGGGTTTCTCCATGTTGGTCAAGTCTCCAACTCCCGACCTCAGGTGATCCACCCGACTGTGCCTCCCAAAGTGCTGGGATTACAGGTGTGAGCCACCGCGCCTTGCTCCTTCCTTGCCTTTTTTTTTTTTTTAATCTCATACGTGACAAAGATTTTTTGCTTGGCCAAACTTTAGTCAGGCTTCTAAATCTTCTGCAAAGCCCATCTGTGCACTTTCTTATAAAATCCAGTTTTAGCAAAGAACTCTGCTAAGTAGGTGTAGCAAGAACCCCCCACCCTTGATATCCGATCATCCATATCTGATCATGTTCCTCATCCTCCACCAACCTCCAGGTAATATCTGGCCACCCTGTCCTGCTTTCTACAAGAATCCTGTTAGGTGGGCTTAGCCAGAATCCCTCTTATCCCTGATATTTCCTCTTAGTTATTTCCATTCACTGCCCCCCTCCCTGATCCTTGGATATAAATTCCCATTTGCCCATGCTGTAAAGGCAACATATGGCTGGCTGTGGTGCTCACTCCTATAATCCCAACCCTTTGGGAGGCTGAGGCAGGAGGATCATTAGAGCCCAGGTGTTTGAGACCAGCCTGGGCAACACAGTGAGACCCACCCCCTACAAAAAAATTAAAAAATTAAGTGGCTTGAACCTGTAGTCTCAGCTACTCCAGAGGCTGCGGTGGGAGGATTGCCTGAGGTGAAGAGGTCGGGGTTGCAGTGAGCTGTGATCATGCACTACACTCCTGCCTGTGCAACAGAGCAAGAGTTTGTCTCAGAAAAAAAAAAAAAAAAAAAAAAAAAGGCTGGACGAGGAAGCTTATGCCTGTAATTCTAGCACTTTGGGAGGCCAAGGTGGGTAGATCACTTGAGGTCAGGAGTTCAAGACCAGCCTGGCCAACATGGTGAAACTCCGCCCCTACTAAAAGTACAAAAATTAGCCAGACATGCTGGCAGATGCCTGTAATCCCAGCTACTTGGGAGGCTGAGGCAGGAGCATCGCTGGAAACCAGGAGGGGGAGTTTGCGGTGAGCTGAGATTGAGCCTTTGCACTCCAGCCTGGGAAACATGTGAAAAACTCAATCTCAAAAAAAAAAAAAAGCAATCTTGAGATTCCAGGTAAGTTTGTGAGTGATTGTAATTCTTTATACTGTTCTATATTTTAAAAATTCTATTTTTTATTTTTAATTTATCTTTTGTAGAGATAGAGTTTTGCTGTGTTGCTTAGGCTGGTCTTGAACTCCTGGCCTCAAGCACTCCTCCTGCCTCAGTTTCCCAGAGTGTTGGGATTACAGGCATGAGCCACCATGCCCAGCCCAGAATTCTCAAAGTTGAAAAAAACTCACCCTTTCCCACCTCTACTCTTGCCTCAAACAAATTTAATCAAGGAAGATAGAAAAAATCTTTCGGTAAAGATTTAAGAACCCAGGCTGAAGTCTGAAAGTATAAATAATTTCATATGTGATTTTTTTTTTTGACAGGGTTTTTCTCTGTCGTCCAAGTTGGAGTGCAGTGATATGAACAGGGCTCACTGCAGCCTCAGCCTCCTGGACTCAAGTCATCCTCCCACCTTAGCCTCCTGAGTAGTTGGGACTACAGGTGTAAGCTGCTGCACCCTGCATTAACTTTTTACTTTGAAACAATTACAGACTCACGAAAAGTTGCAGAAATAGTAGAGAGGCAGGGCATGGTGGCTCACACCTGTAATCCCAGTACTTCGGGAGGCCGAGGGGGGAAGACCATGAGGTCAAGAGATCAAGACCATCCTGGCCAACATGGTGAAACCCTGTCTTTACTAAAAATACAAAAATTATTTGGGCGTGGTGGTGGGTACCTGTATTCCCAGCTACTAGGGAGGCTGAAGCAGGAGAATCATTTGAACCTGGGAGGCAGAGGTTGCACTGAGCCGAGATCAAGACACGGCACTCCAGCCTGGGTGACAGAGCAAGACTCCATCTCAAGAAAAAAAAAGAAATAGTAAAGAGGTCCCAAGAACCCATCACCTAGCAGTAATATCTATCGTAACTATTGTACACTATCAAAATTCAGGAAATTGACATGAAGACAACATGACTATCTAGACTACATACTTTACTGTGATTTCACTTGTTTAACCTTTTATTTTTGACTTCTTTAAGTTACAAAAGCAATTTGCCCATCAATGGATAAACAAATTGTAGTATAATCCATACAATAAACTATTTGCCATCAAAAAGAATGAAGTGGCCGGGGGTGGTGGCTCACACCTATAATCCCAGCACTTTGGAGGCTGAGGTGGGCGGATCAATAGATCAGGAGTTCCAGACCAGCCTGGCATAGTGAAACCTCATCTCTACTAAAAATACAAAAATTAACCAGGCATGGTGGCACACGCCTATAGTCCCAGCTACTCGGGAGGCTGAGGCAGGAGAATCGCTTGAACCCGGGAGGCATAGGTTGTGGTAAGCCCATATTGTGCCATTCCAGCCTGGGCAAGAAAGCAAGACTCCGTCTCAAAAAACAAACAAAAAAACCACAAAAGGATAAAGTACTGATACCTGCTTCAACATAGATGAATCTTGAAAACATTATGCTAAGTGAAAAAAGCCTGCCACAAAAGATCATGGTGCTATTGTGATATAATGAGATACGTATTTGGGCTCTGCCCCCAGTTTCTGGCACAGAGGTTCTAAAACTCTTGAAATTTCCTGAGCCATAGGGGTGCTAGGTGCATCATTTGTTATAATACTTGGTCTTTGACCCCAGTTCCTGACACGGAGCTCCTAATCCCTTGACATTTCCTGAGCGAGAGGAATGTCTTTTGTTCTAATGATGCAACCCTTTGTGTGTGTGTGTGTGAAGAAGTCTCACTTTTGTCACCCAGGCTAGAGTGCAGTGACATGATCTCGGCTCACCACAACCTCCACCTCCCGGGTTCAAGCGATTCTCCTGCCTCAGCCTTCTGAGTCGCTGGGATTACAGACATGTGCCACCATGCCCAGCTGATTTTTGTATTTTTAGTAAAGATGGGTTTTCACCATGTTGGCCAGGATGGTCTTGAACTCCTGACCTCAGGTGATCTGTCCACCTTGGCCTCCCAAAGTGCTGGGATTACAGGAGTGAACCACCTCACCCAGCCTAATGATCCAATTCCTAATGGGCTCCTAGAAGATGGCTGGTTACCAGAAAAGTCAAGTCATGACTAGAAGCTTAGAACTTTCAGCTGCACACACAACCTCTGGGGTGGGCAGAGGGGCTGAAGGTTGAGTTAATCACCAATGGCCGATAATATAATCAATCATGGCTACACAGTGAAGCCTCCATAAAAACCCAAAAGAAGAGAGTTCAGAGAGCTTCTGGGTTGCTGAACACATGGAGGACCCTGGAGGGTGGCACACCTGGAGAGGGAATGGGAGCTCTGTGCCCCTTCCCACATATCTTGCCCTGTGCATCTCTTCCACACGCTGTTCATCTGTATCCTTTGTAATATCCTTTATGGGTAAATGTATGTTTCCTTGAGTTTTTTTTTTTTTTTTTTTTTTTTTTTGTTTAGACAGAGTCTTGCTTTGTTGCTCAGGGCTCAGCTCACTGCAACCTTCACCTCCCGGGTTCAAGCAATTCTCCTGCCTCACCTTCCTGAGTAGCTGAGATTACAGGTGCACCCCATCACATCCAGTTTTGTATTTTTTTAGTAGAGATGCGGTTTCACCATGTTAGCCAGGCTGGTCTCCGAATCCTGACCTCAGGTGATTCCACTTCGGCCTCCCAAAGTGTTTGGAATACAGGCATGAGCCACCATGTCCGGCCTGTTACCTTGAGTTTTGTGAGCCACTCTGGTAAATTACCTGAATCAATGGAGGGAGTCCTGGGAACCCCCAATACATAACCAGTTGGTCAGAAGCACAGGTCATAATTTGGAATCTGTTATTGGCATTGGAAGTGGGGGCAGTCTTGTGGGATTGATCCCTTAACCTGTGGAGTCTGCCCTAACTCGGGTTAATGCCAGAATGGAGTGAAATTATAGGTTATCCTGGCCTTGTACGGTGGCTCACACCTATAACCCAGCACTTTGGGAGGCCAAAGTGGGCAGATCACGAGGTCTGGAGATCTGTACCATCCTGGCCAACAGGATGAAACCCCGTCTCTACTAAAATACAAAAAATTAGGGCGTGGGGGTACGCACCTGTAGTCCTAGCTATTTGGGAGGCTGAGGCAAGGGAATCACCTGAACCCAGGAGGCGGATATTGCAGTGAGCCGAGATCACACCACTGCACTCCAGCCTGGTGACACAGAGAGACTCCGTCTCAAAAAAAAAAAAAAAAAAAAAAAAAAAGAGAAAGAAAGAAATTCTAGGGTATCCTGTTGGTGTCTCCTTTAGAATTGGTTGGTGGTAGGTAGAAACTCCCCCACATACTGGTGGAGTACAATTGACCCTTGAACAACATGGGTCTGAACTGCAAGGGTCCACTTATACACGGATTTTTTCTTCATTCAAATAAGGATAAAAAAGACAGGATTCTCAGGATGCAAAAACCCAAGTATAGGGTGGGCTTCCTTTTCATATACACAGTAGAGATTGTGGGATTTTAGTATGATTGGCTGCTGGTATCTGAAGGGCTCCTGGAACAAATCCTCTTCCTCTACCCAGAAAGGACTGTACTCTGTGTTGAGTGGTGACTGCTGTGTAAGAGGAGGAAAAACTCTGTTTTTTCCTAAGTTTTCTAAATTTTTAGTCCTGGGGCAGGGAGTGGTGGTTCATGCCTGTAATCCCAGCACTTTGAGAGGCCAAAGTATGCGGATCACTTGAGGTCAGTAGTTCAAGACCAGCCTGGGCAATATGGCAAAACCCTGTCTCTACTAAAAATATAAAAATTACCTGGGTGTAGTGGTGGACACCTATAAGCCCAGCTACTCTGGAGGCTGAGGCAGGAGAATCGCTTGAACCTGGGAGGTAGAGGTTGCAGGGAGCCAAGATCATGCCACTGCATTCCAGCCTGGCCAACAGAGCAAGACTCCATTTCAAAACAAATAAATAAATAAATTGGCCAGGAGCGGTAGCTCACACCTGTAATCCTAGCACTTAGGGAGGCCAAGGAGGGTGGATCATGAGGTCAAGAAATTGAGACCGTCCTGGCCAACATGGTGAAACCCTGTCTCTACTAAAAATACAAAAATTAACTGGGTGTGGTAGTGCGTGCCTGTAGTCCCAGCTACTCAGGAGGCTAGGCAGGAGAATTGCTTGAACCCAGGAAGTGGAGGTTGCAGTTAGTGGAGATCACACCACTGCACTTCAGACTGGCAACAGAGACTCTGTCTCAAAAAAAAAAAAAAAAAAAAAAATTAGCCGGCCATGATGGCAGGCACCCGTAATCCCAGCTACTTGGGAGGCTGAGGCACGAAAATCGCTTGAAGCTAGGAGACAGAGGTTGCATGAACCGAGATCATGCCACTGCACTCTAGCCTGGATGACAGAGTGAGACTCTGTCTCAAAAATAAAAATAAAACAAATAAATTATTAGTCCTGTCTCTCAACAGTCCTAAATGAGTATCAAAGGGCAGTATCATCCCATTTAAACTTATTAAGTACCTTTTATATACTGGGTATATACTAGGCAGTGGAAATAATAAAGATGAAGATAAGACCCTGCCCTCAAGTTGCTCAGTCTTAGCACGTTGTAAAAAGAAGCATTTTTCACTTTTCTGCTGGAACTCTGTCTGGCAGGTCAAAGCTTTTGAAAACCAATGGAGTGGATGTTTTCATGAATATCCATAATTATCCTATTCAGAGACAAGGAAATTAATGACATCAACTGCTTTTCTAAGCAGCAGTCTGAGCAGTTTCTGCCTTTGTCCCTAGAAAAACTACCAGGCACAATGAAACTCTGCTAATTGAATTAGATGTGAAGAACTAACCTATTAGAATGTGATCATTCAGTACCCTAGGGATGCTACATAAAGGAGAGTAATATTCAAAGACGAAATGCTTAGAGAAGAATGTGTATGTAGTTCATTATTTGAGTCGGCTGATTGTGTTGACATTTTCTTAGGAGTAGGTGGGTGGAGAGTGAAAATCTGGAAAGAAAGCATTTTATTTTGAACACATTGTATTTTTTCTTGTGAACATAAGACAAATATTTTATTCAATAGCAATACTGGTCCCGCATAAATGAAGTTCTAATTTTTATATCAGTTAAGTTCTCTGTAAATCTGACACAGTCACTTAATACTAACTTTAAAATGGACATTGTTAAGTATGATTCAGTTAGGTCTTCAGATAACTATAACAATAGGCTATAACCAAAACTTCGTATTAAGTGAAGGCAAACTTGGCTGGGTGTGGTGGCTCACACCTGTAATCCCAGCACTTTGGGAGGCTGAGGCAGGTGGATCACTTTTTTTTTTTTTTTTTTTTGAGACTGAATTTCACTCTTTCACCCAGGCTGGAGTGTAGTAGCCCAATCTCGGCTTCTTGCAAACTCCGCCTCCCTGCAACCTCTGTATCCCAGGTTCAGGCGATTTTCTTGCCTCAGCCTCCCTAGTAGCTGGGATTACAGGTGCCCACCACCACGCCAGGTTAATTTTTGCATTTTTAGTAGAGACAGGGTTTCACCATGTTGGCCAGGCTGGTCTCGAACTCCTGACCTCAAGTGATCCTCCTGCCTAAGCCCTGCAAAATACTGGGATACCAGCATAAGCCACCATACCCAGACTATTTTATTTTTATTTCAGTAGGTTTTTGGGGAACAGGTGGTGTTTGGTTACGTGAATAAGTTCTTTAGGGGTGATTTCTGGGTTTTGGTGCACTCATCACCCAAGCAGTGTACACTGTACCCAATGTGTAGTCTTTCATTTTTCACCCCACTCCCACCCTTCCCCTGAGTCCCCAAAGTCCATAATTCCCCTAAGTTTTCAGAGAGGATGGACCACAAACTTGATGAGAAACATAAAACCAGTCTCCAGGTTTTTTTTTTGTTTTTTTTTTGAGACAGAGTTTTGCTCTTGTTTCCCAGGCTGGAGTGCAATGGCACGATCTCAGCTCACTGCAACCTCTGCCTCCTGGGTTCAGGCAATTCTCCTACCTTAGCCTCCCAAGTAGCTGGGATTACAGGCATGTGCCACCATAGCCAGCTAATTTTTGTATTTTTAGTAGAGATGGGGTTTCACCATGTTGACCAGGTTGGTCTCGAACTCCTGACCTCATGTCATCCATCTGGCTCGGCCTCCCAAAGTATTGGCATTACAGGCATGAGCCACTGCGCCCGGCCAGTGTTTCTTTAAGCCATAAAGCTTGCTAGTTTAATATTAAATTCAAATTACTGTAGCCTAGAACCCTTTTGAAGATACCTGATAGCTTCATTTTTGACCTTTCTCATTAGGCTGAGTTCTCTTTTACAATACAGATATTTAAAATTAAAATACAGATCTAGATCTAGATTTTGTTAGGGTTCTGATGTTTTTTTCAAACAGCCTAAGGTTGCTCAGAAGCATCTATTCTATGTATGTACTTCCTTTACTCTGTAATTTGTAGTCAGATTAGTTGCACCCTGTCTAGACTCCTTTCAGAAAAATACTAACAATATGTTTTTCTCTGTCTTGGGCTCCACATGAGTGAATTACAGGAACACTTAACAGGTACTCAGAGCAACATTTTTTTCCTACTTCATGAAGGACCTACATGCGAACTCTAGGTATTTCTTTTTTGCTTTTGTTCTTTTCCCAGGTTTACCTAATTGCAATCTGTAAGTGTAAGATGCAGTCAATGAAAAGTATATATGGAAATTCTTAAGCAAATCAGACCTTTAAAAACGAAGCCACTTCACCTAATAGTGCGTAAGAAAGGAAGCTGGACTCACCAAAACAATCCTATTAGGTACAGCCGGATACACCGTGGAATATGGCAATCCTCTGTTTAATTTGCAAACTCTTTCGCGGGGAAGAGGAAAGGATGGAAAAGTTTGAGTGAAGACTTTAAATGACTAGTCAAACAAACAGTGACTCATTGAAAGTTTCCAGGTAGCAATCCCTTCCGCCTGGGCAGAGCCTGGGCCCCAGCGCTTTATGAGCTACACTGCAGTTTTAAGTTGGAACATCTCACGCTTTTATTGTCTCTTCCACCAAATGATTACATAAAATGAAATCAGTTTTGAAATCTGCACCGGCTTTGAAATGTAGGGCAAAATCTGGTTGGGGGTGGGGAGAAAATAAGGTAGGGAGACTATGAGGCAGAGAACGCAGGAAAGCTGGTGAAAAGAGAGGACAGGAATTTTCAGGAGATGAGTTTTTCTTCCCCACGTTATAGATGCTGTCCGTTTTCCCGCACCTGTGTCCCAACAGGCCGGAGCGGACCTCTCCTTGGGCTAAAAGACTTCAGTCTTCGGCCCAGCCCAGAGCTGCACCAACCAGGGCCTGCCCCTGCCCCCACCCGGTGACAGGTGGGGCCCCCGAGCGGCCACCAGACGTCAGCCTCCTCGTGTGGCCTGCCGGGAGCCGGAGCCGCTTCCGGTTGCGCCCAGTCCCTGAACTCCGACTCCCGTCGGCCCCCGGGAAAACCGTAGCGGTGTCCCGCGCTTACTGCCGGAACTTGTAGTTCCGCCTCCCGCCGCGCTAAATAGCCGGAAACGGGGGTGGCCAGAGCGAAGAACTACCGAGGCGAAGGTACGGGTGGCGGCGAGGGGTCAATCCGCGCCGGGCGTGGGGTTGGCGGTGAGGCTGTCGGAGGTGGTTGGGTGGGAGGAGATCCGCTCGCACACACGAGGAGGAGGGTTGAGCCGCCGTCGCCGCCGACTCCGTCGTCGTCGCGAGTGGGGAGTCGGGACTGGAGCTGCTGCCGCCGCGGCGACACCGGGGATCTTGTCGTTAGCCCTCGGCCTTTCTGCTCCGCCGCCTTCCCTTGGTCGGCGCGGCCCGCTCCTCCCCGGCCCGGCGCCCCTGCCTCCATTTCCCGCTCTCTGTCCACCACACACACGGCCCCCCCGATCATGGATCCGGGCAGTGGCGGCGGCGGCGGCGGCGGCGGCGGCGGCGGCGGTGGGAGCAGCGGCAGCAGCAGCGACTCGGCCCCCGACTGCTGGGACCAGGCGGATATGGAAGCCCCCGGGCCGGGTCCGTGCGGCGGCGGCGGCGGCGGCTCCCTGGCGGCGGCGGCCGAGGCCCAGCGGGAGCAGCTCAGCGCGGCCTTCAGCCGACAACTCAACGTCAACGCCAAGCCCTTCGTGCCCAACGTCCATGCCGCCGAGTTCGTGCCGTCCTTCCTGCGGGGCCCGGCAGCGCCGCCACCCACAGCTGGCGCCGCCGCCAACAACCACGGAGCCGGCAGCGGCGCGGGAGGGCCTGCAGGTAAAGGCCCGGGACGCGGGGCAGCCCCAGGGACCCGGGAGGTAGCCGGGCCGGACGCCGGAGCCCACATGGGGAGGGGTGCGGCCCGGGGGCGCGCGGCCCTGGGACCCGGCTGGCACGTGGGGCGCTGACAGTGGCGCCAGCTGCCTGGGTGGGGCGCCCCAAGCCCGGGAGCCGGCCTGCGCGGGGCGGCACGGCGGTGGCCAGGCAGGGAGCTGGCAGCGGGCAAGCGCGACCAAAGACCCGTACTTGAGTGCCGCCCCTCTGCGCCCCTGCCCTGCCCTGGGATCCGCGGTTACCCCCTTGAGATGAGAACCGTATGGAACCGAGTGGGGGCCGCGGTGGATCAGTGCCACGAGGCGCAGAAGTGAGGACAGGACAGATGGAGCCAGGAGTCAGTCGGGTGGGCGTTTAGAGAGCCTAGGAGTTGTGGAGGACAAATGCCCGAGTTTTCCATTCACTTTAGGCCCAGCCGAGAGAGCGTCTCTTGCTGCAGTTTCTACTATAGAAACTGTAATTAGGTTTTAAATTATCCATGGCCCCGAACCGTCCTGAAGGAATCCCAAGATGCATTGCACCCTTGTGATCGGGCAGAAACTTGGCTATCAATACCAAGATCTGTTTTACCCTTAGCCTTGTGTACGCTTCTAAAGTTTACAAAGTGCCGCAGAGTTAGGATTCCTCACTTAATGTGTGATAGGAGACTATATTGATTTGTGTCTTTTTGTAGTGAGGCTTAGATTTTTCTCCTTTGTCAGCGACATGTTTCGAGAATTTTCATTGCTGTAAAATCGTTGAACTTATTCAGATTGCTTGGAATAACTCACTGTGTTCCTGTGTCAGTAATCCAGTCTATTTCTTCAGACACTTGAGATTTGTTATAATTTAATAGTTGTCACGTATCTTTCTGACCGTAGCTAGTAGACATACATCCTGTGATTTTGAGTCAAGTTTGGTTTTCAAACATCTTCCAGTACTTAGGGGCTGCTGAAGTGGTAGATTGCAGGTGCTGACGTTGTAGGAATGTCAAATGAGCGAACTAAGTATTCTCATAATAGTGCTTATTTTGTGGTAGATAGCATGCTTTTAGGTACTGATTTTGTAGGAATGTCAAAGTATTTTCTTCCTAATGGTGCTTAGTTTAGGAACTGTCAGTATTTCCTTAAAGAGAAAATGAAAAAGGAAGAAAAGGCTGAATGAATGTCCTTTAATCATTTAGCCAGGACATTGGTGGGCTGGATCATGACTTCCAGCACATTTTAAGAGAGAGCGTATTGTTGATTTCTCTCTTTAAAGTTCTGTATTGTGGTATTTCTTAGATAAGTGGACATTATAAGAGCGCTCTAGAAGTTTGGTTTCTAGAGAAACTTTTGTCACCGTTTGCTCTTTTGAGGTAAAAGGATAGAGTTTGGAGAAACACTCCTACGACATATGTATGTCAATACAATGGATTTGGTGGTTTTTTTTGACTATGGCATTTCTTTTATTTGTGTGGGCGGTTGATGTTTTCCTTTTGAGGAGATCGAGCTGGTTCAGGGTGGTATGGCCGTAGTCGATGTTTTTCCTTTTGAATAAGGAAGCTTAGCTTGTAATTCTTGACTTTTATCAACCATTTTGACTGTAACCTAGTTCACTTTATCAGCTCCTAAAAGTGCCCATTTCTCTACCTTATCTTACGATTCCGTTTTCTTTCTTGGCTCTTCTTTCGGTGGAGCCACCAGCACCACTCTGACTAGACTTAGGACTCCACTTACAGCCTGTCCAGCTAGTCATCCAGGGATAACCATCCTTGGTCTAGAATGTTCACTGTTGAGTGACTAGGTATTACCTCTCATGCAGGTTTTTCTCTTCCTGATAGTTGCTAATTTGTAGTTACATTAATCTTTTTTTCTTTGACACTGCTGTAAGTTGGAGGTATGAAAACCTGTAGGGAAGTAGCTGTCAGAAAATCCCTACATCATGGTCAGCTTTTTTGTTTTTAATCAAAAAACTGTTTTGGTGTTACTGACTTTACCAGTTGCTTCTACGAAAATGCCTATTAATGTTTTTAAAAATTATATGTAGGATGTCTGTTTAGGAAAGAACTGATCTTTCTTTTCTTTTCCTTCCTTCCTTCCTTCTTTCGTTCCTTCCTTCCTTCCTTCCTTTCCTTTCTTTCTTTCTTTCTTCTTTCTCTTTCTTTCTTTCTCTCTCTCTCTTTCTTTCTTTTCTTTCTTTCTTTCCTCTTTCTCTCTCTCTCTCTCTCTCTCTCTGTTTTGCATTGTTGCCTGGGCTGGAGTACAATGGTGCATTCTCAGCTTACTGCAACCTCTGCCTCCCAGGATCAAGCAATTCTCCTGCCTCAGCCTCCCAAGTAGCTGGGATTACAGGCACCTGCCACCGCATCCGGCTAATTTTTTTTTTTGTATTTTTATTAGAGACGGTGTTTCACTATATTAGCCAGGCTGGTCCCAAACTCCTGACCTTATGATCCACCCACCTCAGCCTTTCAAAGTGCTGAGATTACAGGCATGAGCCACAGCTCCAGGCCACTTAGTTGTTTTTTTTGTTAGATGAGAAATGGTTAGTGATTTTAGGATTACTTGGACTTTTTAGAACAGCCACAGCTTCTAAATAATGGTGTAGTATTCTTTGCATCATCCCACCTTTAATGCCTCTCAAAACTCTGTTCCATTAAGAAATAAGTATGGAATAAAACCAGCAGGTCTCAGTTCTTACTCAGAGTAGGCCATGGTGCCCGGCCTTTTTTTTGTTTTTTTTTTTTTAAATGATTGAGATATAACACACACCATAAAAATTCACCCTTTTCAGCAGTACAAGCCGGGTACATTGGCCCACACCTATAATCCCAGCACTCTGAGAGGTCGAGGTGGGAGGATTGCCTGAGGCCTCCACAAAACATAGTGAGACTGAGACCCTGTCTCCACAAAAAAATAAAAGAAGTATTGCTGGGCGAGGTGTCTCACACCTATAATCCCAGCACTTTGGGAGGCTGAGGTAGATGGATCACCTGAGGTCAGGAGTTCAAGACCAGCCTGGCCAACATGGTGAAACCCATCTCTACTAAAAATATAAAAATTAGCTAGGCCCGGTGGCAGGCGCCTGTAATCCCAGCTATTTGGGAGGCTAAGGCGGAAGAATTGCTTGAACCTTGGAGGCGGAGGTTGTATTGAGTGGAGATTATACCACTGCACTCCAGCGTAGGCGACAGAGTGAGACTCTGTCTCAAAATAAAATAAATAGCTGGGTGTGGTGACACAAGCCTGTAGTCCTAGCTACTTGGGAGGCTGAAGTGGGAGGATCTCTTGAGCCCAGGAGTTGGAGGCTGCAGTGAGTTATGATCACACCACTACATTCAGCGTGGGTGACCAAGTAAGACACTGTCCAAAAAGAAAACCTAAAGTGTACAGTTCAGTGGTTTTTAGTATATTTATAAGGTTATGCAACCATTACTACTTGGCAGATGCTTTTTAGAATATTCTCAAGTGACCTCTTCAGGGCCACCGGAGTAGAGAGGATCCCTAATCAAAGTAATGATTGTTTAATCCAGAAGGGCCCTAACTCTTTATTATTATGTTAAATTATATCTATTGAGGACTAGATGATAGGTAAGATTCTTTATTTGAGAATCTGTTTTGTTTTTTTTTTTTTTTTTTTGAGACTTAAGTGCCTGCAATAACAATGCTCATATATGCTGGGAGTGGTAGCTCATGCCTGTAATCCCAGCACTTTGGGAGGCCGAGGCGGGTGGATCACGAGGTCAGGAGTTCGAGACCAGCCTGGCCAACATGGTGAAGCCCCGTCTCTACTAAAAATAGAAAAATTAGCTGCGCATGGTGGCATGCGCCTGTAGTCCCAGCTACTCGGGAGGCGGAGGTTGCAGTTAGCCGAGATCACGCCATTGCACTCCAGCCTGGTGACAGAGCAAGACTCCGTCTCAAAAAAAAAAAAGCCACAGGAAACATGCTCTTATAAAGGTGCTGTTTAGGCTTCAGTGAGACAGTAGATGGGGTAGAGGAGAGGCCCTACAATATCCCTGGAGTATCACAATAGTATTTCAGTGCCTTTGTTACTTCTCCTGCCTTGGCTGACCTTTTTTGGCTCTTGTTTCATGATTTTACACATATGAATGGCTTGAGAGTGAGGATTTAGGGAACAAGCAAAGGCATCATCTAGGGCTATGCTGTGCCAAGTTGAGCAGTTGTTTATTTTATTTATTTATTTTTTAAAGATGGGGTTTCACCATGATGGCCAGGCTGGTCTTAAACTCCTGACCTCAGGTGATCCACCTACCTCGGCCTCCCAAAGTGCTAGGATTACAGGCATGAGCCACCGCGCCCGGCAGTTGTTTAAACTGTTAGAAATTTTGGCTGGAATAAACCCTCTTTGGAGCAGGTTTTACACAATGTGATTAGTACATCTCTTATTTCATCCTTTTTTTTTTTTTTTTTTAACCTTTTCTGAAGTTGTACTGCATGAAAAGATAGCAATTTTAGTTTATCAGGACAAGTTAAGGAAGTAATGCAGAGGACAGACTTTAAGCCTTGATTTGCTTGCTTTGTTTCGCTGGGGAAGAACTGTCTGAAAGTGTTCAGATAGGATTGTCTTTCCGGTTGAAGAGAAAGGAATGAAAGAGATTTGATAACCTTCTGGGTTGAGTTAGCAGTATGAGAGTGGAATTTTTTTTCAGAAATGCAGATTTCTAGTTTTGCTCAGATATGTGTACTGGCAGCTAATTAACATTTACCCGTCCACTGAATGTAAGATGTGTTAGGCACTTGAAATAACACCAAGATGAATAAATTGTGGTCCTGAAGGAATCTAGAAAGGGATCAGATGCCCAGTGTAGTCTAGTGAAAGTCACAGCGTGGTAAGCAGGCCCTACAGAGAGTGTAGAGAGGGCTTTCAAAGCTGAGAACAGCAGTCCCTTATGTAAAACATTTCAGTCTTGTCACTCTAATAAAACTAAAGATTTATTTGTTATCTGCTCACTGTTCTTTGTGAATGCCTGTGTGTGTGTGTGTGTGTGTGTGTTTTTCTGGCCTCCTGGCTCAGAGTTGCAGCCGAGGCCTGAATGCCAAGGTTGTGTGTATTTTAAAAAAACTTTTTACTTATTATTTTTAGAGACAGAATCTTACTCTGTCACCTAAGCTGGAGTACAGTGGTGTGATCACTGTAACTTTGAATCCCTGGGCTCAAGTGATCCTTTCGCCTCAGCCTCCTGAGTAACTAGGACTATAGGCATGCACCAACACCTGGCTATGTTTTCTTTAATTTATTTAGAGAAGGAATCTCGCTCTGTCGCATGCTGGAGTAGTGCAGTGGCCCGATCTCTGCTCACCGCAACCTCTGCCTCCTGGGTTCAAGTGATTATCCTGCCTCAGCTTCCCAAGTAGCTGGAATACAGGCATGCACCACCACACTCAGCTGATATTTTTTGTACTTTTAGTAGAGACTGGGTTTAACCGTGTTGGCCAGGTTGGTCTCATACTCCTGACCTCAGGTGATCCACCTGCCTCAGCCTCCCAAAGTGCTGGGATTATAGGCGAGAGCCACTGCGTCTGGCCAAGTTTTGTATTTTTAAGTTTGCAGAGAGTGCTGAAAGTAGTGCACTGTAATCTTTTTACACTACTTGTCTCTTTCTTATTAAACAGCAGTGAGTTCAGTTACTATGATTCTGGCTAGTGTTATCTATTGGGGCATGTTTAGAGTTTCATCACTCCACCCTTAGTTTTTAAAAATCTTCTGAGGGCCAGAATTTGGCTGCTAGTTAAAGGTTCTTGACTGTCCTGAGGTCCTCGGAACAATTAAGAAAATTGACAGTTTTTAGCTGTCGATTGTTGATTTGTATCAAAGCTTAGAAATTTCTGCCTTGTTTTCAGTAGAGTTTAACAAAGCAATTTGAGGCTGCAGATTTACAGTTGTTATAGTACTCCAAGTTGAACCAGTTTCCCATTATAATTCTAGTTTCAAAAGGAGAGGAACACTTAAGGCTTTCCTGATTGTCTTTCATTAGCCTGACCTATCAGTGGTGACGCTCACTCCTATACCACATTCTCACTAGGTAATTGTATGTCACTTCACTTGAAAAAAACAGTGCGCATTCTGAAGGATGTCACTGGGTAATTTTCTGGTTGAATTTTTTTTTTGAGTCAGAGTCTTGCTCTGTTGCCTAGGCTGGAGTGTAGTCTCGGCTCACTGCAACCTCCACTTCCCAGGTTCTGGTGATTCTTCTGCCTCTGTCTCCCAAGTAGCTGGGACTACAGGTGCCCGTCACCACACCTGGCTTATTTTTAGTAGAGACTGGGTTTCACCATATTGGCCATGCTGGTCTTGAACTCCTGACCTTATGATCCACCCTCCTTGTACTCCCAAAGTGCTGGGATTACAGGCATCAGCCACCGTGCCCAGCCGGTTGAATACTTCTGTAGAATTCCAGTATGTTACCATACTACTTATCCGTCTCATTTGGGTGGTTAATTTTGGTAGCAGAAAGATGTTTCTGTTATTTATTTTTTTTGAGATGGAATCTCCCTCTTGCCCGGGCTGGAGTGCAGTGGCACGATTTTGGCTTACTGCAACCTCTGCCTCCCGAGTTCAATCAGTTCTCCTGGCCAGGCGCGGTGGCTCATGCCTGTAATCCCAGCACTTTGGGAGGCCGAGGGAGGCAGATCACGAGGTCAAGAGATTGAGACCATCCTGACCAACATAGTGAAACCCTATCTCTACTAAAAAAAAAAAAAAAAAATTAGCTGGGCTGCTGGTACGTGCTTGTAGTCCCAGCTACTCGGGAGGCTAAGGCGCAAAAATCACTTGAACCGGGAGGTGGAGGTTGCAGTGAGCCGAGATTGCACCACTGCACACCAGCCTGGTGTCAGAGCGAGTCTACATCTCAAAAAAAAAAAAAAAAAAAAAAAATTATCCTGCCTCAGCCTCCCTAGTAGCTGGGATTCCAGGCATGCACCACCATGCCTGGCTAATTTTTGTATTTTTAATAGAGATGGGGCTTCACCATGTTGGCCAGGTGGGTCTCTCACTATTGACCTCAGGTGATCTACCCGCCTTGGCCTCCCGAAGTGCAAGGATTACAGGCTGAGCCACTCTGCCTGGCTGTTTCTGTTATTTTTGTATTTTTTTGAGGCTATCTGAAATGAAGTTCGGTTTATGTATTTTCGTGTTACTCAAATTGTTTTTTCTTTTTCTTTTTTTTTTTGAGATGAGTCTCGTTCTGTCTCTTAGGCTGGAGTGCAGTGGTGTGATCTTAGCTCACTAAAACCTCTGCCTTCCCAGTTCAAGCGATTCTCCTGCCTCAGCCTCCCATGTAGCTGGGATAACAGACATGCACCACCACGCCCGGCTAATTTTTGTATTTTTAGTAGAGACAGGGTTCTATCCTGTTGGCCAGGCTGGTGGAACTCCCCACCTTAAGTGATCCACCCGCCTAGGCCTCCTAAAACGCTGGGATTACAGGCGTGAGCCACTGTGCCTGCCTCAAACTATTTTTGAAGTAGATAAGATGTAGATCATAAGATTATCTTTCAGGATTGTTTGAAAAACATAATGGAATTTTAGTTACTCTATGCAAAGTCTAATCAGGTTGATAATGTGGCATTGCTTAAGTGTCTGAATAAATAGATTTTTCGAATGTTAGAGCTGGATATGACCCTAGCAGTTGTACGGTCTCCTCTTTTTCAGATAAAGGAACTGGAGCTTTAGAAATGCTAAGTCAATGCCTAAGGTCACTCACAGAGTTAATGACCCAGTTGAGTCTAGAATACAGATTTGCCACCTGCTAGTTTAGTGCTTGTTCTGCCACATCATGCTGTTTAATAATGGGGGTTGGGGGAAGGGCATGCCTAGAGCTAATTACTACAACCAGCATGGGTTTTCTGAGAGTGGCCTTGGCATTTGCCTAACGTTTCATTCTTTTGTTTCTGAAATTATTTTGGGGCTTTGAAATGCTTGCTGTAATAAATTTATTGAGCAGTTACCACCACTGCTTAATACGCCCTTACCGGTTTATTTAGTCTTTACAGCATCCTCTTGAGGTTTAGGTACTGTTTACCCATTTTGCAGATGAGAAAATTAAGGCTCAGTAAAGCTAAATAACTTAGGTCACATCCATGAGAGGAGCGAGGCCTAGAATCTAGGTCATTTCAAAGTTTATTTTAGTAGTGACTGCTAGAACTTTCCTTGTTCTTTTGTATTAAGTAGACTGAGACTCTTCAGAAACAGGGCCCATAGCTTGGACTACAGCATTTCTCTGTTCTGTCTCAATAGCAGCAGAATAACATTTGTCATAAGTAGGCAGTACTCTAATTTAAAGCAATATTTTGAAATTACTTCTTTTTACATTTTAGCAAGTGTTGATGTAAAATACTTTAAAACAGCTCTGTTCACCACTGTCTGTACCAGTATGCCTGTTTATTTTTAGAGTGTTAAGTAATTAAGGCAAACCATCCACATTTTTTATGTGTTCTGCAGACTTTTCTTTCTGGTGTTTGCTTTTACTGTTTTTCAGTATTGTCTGTGGGGAAAAAATACCTCAGCTTGCAAATTTTGTTAAGAGATGGAATCGTGCTCATTCTTTGCTGTTGGAGGGATTTTCATGAAAAAAATTCAAGAAACATTGTCTTGTGTGACCTTACCAGATAAGTGCCTATTAAGAATTGCTGGCTGCTGGATTTATCATCTCAGCCTGATTTTCTTCCTAAGATAAATCAATCTTGCTTTTTTGTCATTATAACCCTGGCTAATCCAACGGAAATATAATATGAACCACATAGTTAATTTAAATTTTATTTCTTTAATTTCATTTTTTGAGACAGGGTCTCATATTGTTGCCCAGGCTGGAGTTCCGGGGCACAATCTTAGCCCATTGTAGCCTCAACTTCCTGGGCTTAAGCAATCCTCATGCCTCAGCCTCCTGAATAGCTGGGACTACAGCTATATGCCTCCATGCCTGGCTATTTTTTTTTTTCTTTTGAGATGGAGTCTTGCTCTGTTGCCTAGGATGGAGTGTAGTGGCGTGATCTCGGCTCACTGCAACCTCCACTTCCCGGGTTCAAGCGATTTTGTTGCCTCAGCTTCCTGAGAGGCTGGGATTACAGGTGTGAGCCACTGCTCCCGGCCACACCTGGCTAATTTAAAAATTTTTTTTGTGGAGACAGAACCTCACTGTGTTGCCCAGGTTGGTTCTGAACTCTTGGCCTCAAGCAGTCCTCCTACCTCAGCCTCCCAAAGTGCTGGGTTGGGAGCCACCACACCTGGCCCAAATCTCCTGAGTGTAGTACTTCCCTAACCTCTTCTTAGAAAGCTGGCATATTTAAAATTGTTTTCACTCTTTTGAACCCTAATGGAAATGAAATGAATGTACACATGGAGGCTAGGGTTCCTAGTTAGAAAAGTGAAGTGAGGCCAGGCGCAGACGCTCACGCTCGAACCTGGGAGGTAGAGGCTGCAGTGAGCCAAGATCGTGCCACTGCACATTAGCCTGGGCAACAGAATGAGACTCCATCTCAAAAAGAAAAAAAAAGTGAAAAAGTAAAGTGATGTGACTGGAAGGAACCAGTGTGAAAATGAAAGGAAAACAAAATAATTCAGTAAAAATTGACTGTGTATTTATTCTATACATCATCGCAACTTGTTGAGACTACAGAAGTAGAGAATAAAGTCTCCATGTTTCAGAAATTCATCCACCCACAGTTCATTCTGGAAGTTCATACCCTAGGGAACAAGAACTAAGCTACGCGTGTACCTATAATGTATTCATTTATTTATTTTTGTTGTTGTTTTTTGAGATAGAGTCTCCCTCTGTCACCCAGGCTGGAGTGCAGTGATGTGATCTTAGCTCACTGCAACCTCCACCTCCTGGGTTCGAGTGATTCTCCTGCCTAAGCCTCCCTGAGTAGGTGGGACTACAGGTGTGCACCACCATGCCCAGCTAATGTGTTCTGTATTTTTAGTAGAGTTTTTTGTATTTTCACCATGTTGGCCAGGCTGGTCTCAAAGTCTTGACCTCAGGTGATCCACCTGCCTTGGCCTCGCAAAGTGCTGGGATTACAGGAGTGAGCCACCGTGCCTGGCCATATTTATTTATATATTTTTGAGACAGAGTCTGGCTCTGTCATCCAGGCTGGAGTGCAGTGACACGATGATCTCAGCTCACTGCAACCTCTGCCTCCCTGGTGGAAGCCGTTCTCCCACCTCAGCCTCCTGAGCAGCTGGGATTACAGGTGTGTGCCGCCAGACCTGGCTAATTTTTATATTTTTTAGTAGAGACGGAGTTTTAGCATGTTGGCCAGGCTGGTCTCAAATTTCTGACCGCAAGTGATCCGCCCACCTCAGCCTCCCAACGTACTGCAGTTACAGGTACAGGTGTGAGCCATTGCACCTCGTCCCCCTGTGTGTGTCTAATTTAAAGAGGTGTCATGTCCTAGAGGAGTGATGATTAGCCCTTCAGGGTGGGGGATGGGCAGATAATGGGATAGAAATGGGGGATTAGGTGGGAAGTATGTATTACAATTAAGGAGAATCCTTGAGCTAGAACTATGTATCCAAAGTATAGTCAAGAACCACATGTGGCTATTTAAATTTATTAAAATCAAGTTTAAAATTCAGTTCCTTATAATAGCCATGTTTCCAGTGCTTAATAACCACATGTGGCCGGTGACTGTCATATCACAGCACACATATAAAACATTTCCGTCACTACAGAAACGGACAGAATTTTGTCACACATATTTCTCACTTTTCTTGCAATGTAAGACACTTCTGTGACAGCACTGAAGTTGTATTTTTCTTTAATGAACACACCATTTAGCTAACAAAACTAAAATTTTAGTTAGGATGGCTGTGTTTGTTGTTTGATACAGGGTCTTGTTCTGTCATCCAGGCTGGAGTGCCAGGGGTGCGATCACGACTCACTGCAGCCTCCACCTCCCAGGTTCAAGTGACTCTCCTGCCTGGGACTACAGGCTTGTGCCACTACACCTGGCTGATTTTTAAAATTTTTGTAAGGACGACATCTCCTTTTGTTTCCCAGGCTGGTCTCAAACTCCTGGCCTCAAGCGATCCTCCTGCCTTGCCTCCCAGAGTGCTGGTTTTACTGGCATGAGCCACTACACCCAGCCTAAAGATTAGTTTTGTATCTAAAGCAGGACGAATTTAAATTGCTGATTTATGAAATACATGCATCAAGCACTTTTTAAGCATTAGCCAAACATTCGTGTTTAAAACATATAACTCGAATCAAAACATAGCTTTTCTTACCTGCCGTGATATCTGTGGCCTTGACTGATATATGCTGTGTCAATATGCTAGCCAAGTAGGATTTTCCATATTCAAGTCCTTTGGTCCATGGTCAAAGCTTAAAAAAAAAATTGTATACCTTTTTTAAAAATTTTAGCAAAATCCACGTAATATAAACTGGCCAGGCACAGTGGCTCACGACTGTAATCCCAGCACTTTGGGAGACTGAGGTGGGAAGATCATGAGGCCAGGAGATCCAGATCATCCTTGCCAACATGGTGAAACTCTGTCTCTACTTAAATACAAAAAATGAGCCGATCGTGGTGGCGTTCACCTGTAGCCCCAGCTACTCTGGAGGCTGAGGCAGGGGAATCGCTTGAACCTGGCAGGCGGATGTTGCAGTGAGCTGAGATGGTGCCACTGCACTACAGTCTGGGTGACAGAGCAAGACTCTGTTTCAAAAAACAGAAACATAAAACTAAGCATTTTAAAGTGAACAATTCAGTGGCATTTTTAGTATATTCACTCTGTGTTGTGCATCCACCACTTCCATCTAGCTCTAAAACATTTCCTTTTTTTGTTTTTTTTGAGACAGGGTCTCATTCAGGTTGAGTGCAGTGGTGCGATCTTGGTTCACTGCAACCTCCACCTCTGGGTTCAAGTGATCCTTCCATCTCAGCCTCCCAAGTACCTGGCACTACAGACACGTGCCACCACACCAAGCTAATTTTTAATTTTTTTTTTTTTTGAGACAGAGTCTTGCTCTGTTGCCCAGGTTAGAGTGCGGTGGTGCGATTTGGGCTCACTGCAACCTCCACCTCCCAGGTTCAAGCGGTTCTCCTGCCTCAGCGTCCTGAGTAGCTAGGATTACAGGCACCCGTCACCATGCCCGGCTAATTTTTGTATTTTTTTTTTTTAGTAGAGATGGGGTTTCACCATGTTGACCAGACTGGTCTCAAACTTGACCTCATGTGATCTGCCTGCCTCAGATTCCCAAAGTGCTGGGATTAGTCATGAACCACCATGCCTGACCTTAAATTTTTTATAGAAACAGGATTTCATTGTGTTCCCCAGACTGGTCTCCAACTCCCGGGCTCAAGCAAGCCACCCACCTCAGCCTCCCAAAGTGCTGGGATTACAGGTGTGAGCCACTGCGCCTGGCCTCCAAAACATTTTAATCACCCTAAAAGGAAACCCATATTGATTTTGCAGTTACTGCCCACTCTCTCTCAGCTTCTGGAAGCCACCAGTCTTTTCTGTCTCTGTAGATTTTACCTCTTCTGAATATTTCATGTCAATGGAATCACAGAATATGTGGCCTTTGTGTTGTTTCACCATAATCAAATTTTAAGTATCAATTTTAACATCCAGTTTATAGGCCAGGCGTGGTGGCTTATCCCTGTAATCCCAGCACTTTGGGATCCGAGAAGGGCGAATCACATGAGGTGAGGAGTTTGAGACCATCCTGACCAGCATGGTGAAACCCCATCTCTACTAAAAATACAAAAAATTAGCTAGGCATGGTGGGACATGCCTGTTGTCTCAGCTACTTGGGAGGCTGAGGCAGGAGAATTGCTTGAACCCGGGAGTTGGAGGTTGCAGTGAGCTGAGATCTTGCATTGCACTCCAGCCTGGGCAACAAGAGGGGAACTCCCGTCTCAAAAAAAAAAAAATCCAGTTATCATTTGTGTCACAGGCAGTACTGTTGGTTGGCTGTCTTCTGGTAAAGTCTTTTCACTTCATGTTTTAAAATTTGTGGTAGTGTACTAAGTATCACAGCCAATTCCTTTATTATAAATTATACTGTTAGTTTTTCCTTTTTTTTTTTTTTTTTTGAGATGGAATTTTGCTCCTGTTGCTTCAGCTGGAGTGCAGTTGTGCAGTCTCAGCTCACTACCACCTCTGCCTCCCAGGTTCAAGCAATTCTCCTGTCTTAGCCTCCAGAGTAGCTGGGATTACAGGCACATGCCACCACACCTGGCTAATTTTTTTTATTTTTAGTAGAGATGGGGTTTCATCCTGTTGGTCAGGCTGGTCTCAAACCCCCGACCTCAGGTGATCCACCTGCCTTGGCCTCCCAAAGTGCTGGGATCACAGGCATGAGCCACCATGCTCAGCCTAGTTTTTTTTCTTTCTTTTTTTTTTGAGACAGGGTCTCACTCTGTCACCCAGCCTGAAATGCAGTGGTGCAATCTTGGCTCACTGCGACCTCTGCTACCCGGTCTTAAGCAGTTCTCCTACCTTAGTCTCCTGAATAGCTGGGACTACAAGCGTGAGCTATATCCCCAGCCTAATTTTTGTATTTTTTATAGAGATAAGGTTTCGCCATGTTGCCCAAGCTGGTCTCAATCTTAGTTCTTCCTTTTAATTTGGGGAATGGCAGTTGCACTCAATGGTATGCTCTGACAGCTTTTTCACTTTTTTAAAATAGTTAATAAAGGTGTGTTTCTAAACATAGAGATAACATTGGAAAATTTGAAACCATAATTTCATTCCTTGGGAGGGTTTCTAACAACTTTTACTAGCAGCTGTGAACAGTACAGGATGTGAGAAATTACATCCTAATCATTTATTTCCTAGCCATGAACAATTCAACCAAGGACAATTCTAAGCCCATGTTCATTAGTAGCCAGTAAAATCTGGATGTCATATGCATCATTAATTAGACCACAGTAGAATGAACAACTAAGGGTTTACTGTGTGTACATGAAGACAGGGTAGAAATATATATATCAGTTTTATTTTTACTTTTTCAGACAGGGTGTCACTCTCTTGCCCAGGCTGGAGTGCAGAGGTGCAATCACGACTCATTGCAGCCCTGTCCTCCCCAGCTCAGCCCCCTGAGCAGCTGGGACTACAGGCACATGCCACCACTCCCGGCAAATTTTTTTTTTTTTTTTTTTAATACAGATGGGGTTTTGCCATGCTACCCAGCCTGGTCTCAAACTCCTGCCATCCTCCCACCTGGACAACCAGAGGGTTGGGACTACAGGCATGAGCCACCATGCCCAACCCATTTTCAACTTACAATCCATTGTAAGTTCAGGAGCCATCTGTATTATACATCTAATGGTTGGTGCTAGGAACTAAGTGGTCAGGTGTAAGTACTGTTTTGTTTTGAAAAGCTGTTAGAGTTAGGGATACACTTGAGTGGTGGGGAAGCCTACCATACCAATCATATTCTTGTATGAAGATACGCAGTACATCATAACTGTATGTCCATTATAGCTTAGTTTACTTGTACACTGATTTTCAGCAGGGCCTATCTGAGGAAGGGGGAGATGGCACGTGCATAACTTTGAAATGCCTGCAGTTGATTCTGATGTGCCTATATGTTAGATGGTAGTGATTACACGATCTGTTTCATAGGGCTTTTGGTGGGGATGAGCTAGCAATCGGCACATAGGGCTCAGTAAAAATTAGTTAGAGCAAATTGCTACCACCTACAGCCCCACCCCCAACGCAATATGGATTTCTGAGTGCTTTTTATCCTTGTCTGGCCCATAATAGATACTCAATACATATTAATTTATATTAATTAATTTTTTTTTGAGATGGAGTTTTACTTTTGTTGCCCAAGCTGGAGTATAGTGATGCGATCTTGGCTCACTGTAACCTCTGCCTCCCAGGTTCATGCAATTCTCCTGCCTCACCCTCCCCAATAGCTGAGATTACAGGTATATGCCATGCCTGGTTAATTTTTTTGTATTTTAAGTAGAGATGGAATTTCACCATGTTGGCCAGGCTGGTCTTGAACTCTGGAATTTCACCATGTTGGCTAGGCTGGTCTTGAACTCCCAAACTCAAATGATCCGCCCCCCATCGGCCTCCCAGAAAAAGTGCTGGGATTACAGGCATGAGCCACCTCATCTGGCTGATACTCAGTACATACTGGTAGGATTGAGTTGGAGTAGTTATATAGCAGGTGGACACTGACATTTGTTGAATATCTACTACATGCCAGGAGTTCTTTAATTGACACTAAACAAATTATTCTCTCACTTCCTCCCATATACTCCTCAACAATCCTCTCAGTTAGATGGTTTATCATGCCCACAATTTCAATGGAATAAGTGCATTCACAGCTTGTGATAAGCCAGTAGTTAAACCCAGGAGTCGGCTCAGTTCTAGGCTCTGAGAGTACCCCATCCTGTCACCTCCTTCCTAGGATGGCCTATGAACTCTCAGTACTGCCTGGCTTTCTCTGAAAACTGAGTAATTTTTCCTTATCTTACCCTTAAACTTTTCTTCAAAAGAGAAAAGCAAAAAAAGAAAGGTTAATCTGTATTGTGTCTGAAGTACATTTTCTCTCTCCTTCCAAACCAGGTTCAAATGAGTTTCCCCCGTTTGTGAATATGCTGCTCATCCCACAGCTTGGAGTCATCTTAGACCTTCTGCTCTCCCTTTCTCCCAACTCCTGTCAGGTGTAGCCCTCCTGCCCTCCCAGTTGAATTGCTCAGTTGTCTCCATGGCATGCTTTCTTGCAGTGGTGATGCAGGTCTTCCTGCCTGTGGGGCCTTTCCCACTCTAGTTCTGTAGTTTAAGCTGCATGAAAAATATCTTCCTGAGTGACAAGCTGAGCTTGTCACTTAAAAAAAAGCAACTTGGTTGTCCTTTACCTATCAAGGGCAGGAAATTACTTTACTCCACATTTGATGCTATTGAAGGTTGGGCCCAAAACACTTTCTCTTGACTCTTACAGGTGTTGATCCTTTCCAGGCAATGATTTTGCAGGTTACACATTCATTATTTTTTCATACTTGATGTGCATGATTTGTGTGATTTAATTCTTTGGCGTTTTTTTCTGTCGTGGAGATTCTTCAAAGCAGGCGCACATTCACACTGGAGTATAATTTAGGTTTGTCTATATCTGACAAGACTAAAATACAAAAAACAGACTTAGATATTTGGCTATTAGTATGTATTTCTCCAGTAATGTCATAAATAAATTTGCAGTGTTGCAACTGGTAACGGGATTGTTGCTTGGTCTTAGAGTTCTAGTGTAGGAAAAAATTGGCATCATCGGAATCACCTTTTCTGCAGCTGCTTTAAGGGCTTACATGTATTTTAGGGCTTTATACAAATGTCATTTATCTTATTGGTATTTTATTTATTGAGGGGTTTTGATAACATGAGTATGGAATACTAAAAAGGGCTAATCACAAGCCAGGCACGGTGGCTCACACCTGTAATCCTGGCACTTGGGGAGGCCGAGGCGGGTGGATCACCTGAGGTTGGCAGTTGAGACCAGCCTGACCAACATAGAGAAACCCTGTGTCTATTAAAAATATAAAATTAGCCGGGCATGGTGGCATGCACCTGTAATCCCAGCTACTTGGGAGGCTGAGACAGGAGAATCACTTGAATCTGGGAGGTGAAGGTTGCGGTGAGCCGAGATCGCACAATTGCCCTCCAGCCTGTGCAACAAGAGCGAAACTCAGTCTCAAAGCAAAAAGGGGGATAATCACAGCCTTCTTGGGCTAGATTTCCAAGAGAGAATCACGAGACGTAGATTTGTATTTGTTGAGCACATCTCTAGTTTGATCTGTGCTGAGCTGCAGACTATTACTTTTGACAGTATCTGTGAAGAAAAGGTTTATAAAGCAAATCAAAAGAACAAGCATGCTTTTATGAATACATTGAAACTACTGAAAATGTTTCAAAATTGGCTGTAATTGGTAGAATTTTGAAAAATAGGTTAAAAAGAGACTTCTAATTTGAAGGCCTGAGTTAGCTGCCATTGATCTGGGTTATTGATTGAGGCATCTGTTGTGTTATTGAACTTTTATTTTTACTGCATATTAAAAGATAAGTGAAATGGATGGATAAATGTCAACTTTTAATAGAACTTATTTCTGTTAAACAGCACCTGTGGAATCCTCTCAAGAGGAGCAGTTGTTGTGTGAAGGTAATAATGTACTCTGTGAAAGTCTATTTAAGAAAACATTAGGTTGTCTATGGTGTGTAAAGCTAGATACTGTTTTGTAAATATATATTATATCTCAATCTCTTGTCTAGGTTCAAATTCAGCAGTTAGCATGGAACTTTCAGAACCTGTGGGTAAGAAAATTTCTGTCCATATTAATACAGTAATATGAAACTCTTTCACTCTCAAGATTTAAGGTGCAAATGTAAGTGTTATGATTATCATAATGACTACATTTAAGACACATTAAGTCTTTGCTATTAGTATTTAGAAAGCAGAACAAACTAGGCACTAGCACTGCCTTGATAAACTTAGTGATTGCAAATACAACTGAGTGGAGGAATGCTAAAGTCAATTTAAATACCTGTACACATTCTGTTTTCTTTTTCTTTTTTTTATTTCACCTGGGTGCAGGTGGGCTAAGGCTGAAAAGGGCGTTAGCCATACACATTCTGTTTTCTTGGTGAAAAATGTTCTTCCTTTTTATAACTGTATTGGTAAGGGTTTTATGTTCCCAGGGTGATTAAAGTTGATGCCAAAGTTTTATTGCTTAAAGAAAATACGTCCTAAATCCTTTGATACTTTTCCTGTGTCACGATTTCTTTCCTTTTTTTTCCTACTATCAGGGTGTCTCAACACTGAAATAATTAGGCTGTTGGGAATGTTAGAACTCTTGTTTACATTTTGTTTGTCCTTATAAAAATGAAGCTTTGCTAAAATAGCAGTCTTTCATAGCCTATGAGTCAGTGCTCTCTGATCTGATATCAGCAGTGAGGCTGCCTTGAAAGCTGTCAACCATTTCTGTTATGAAAGAGGTTTTCCTACTTTTGTGTCACTAGGCATTAGAAAATGAAACTATATATGCAAAGTTCCATTTGTTGTTTTAAAGCTTGTGTATTTTAAAGTATAGATTATAAGTCTTTTCAGAATACTAAGTTAAAATGTCTTCCTTCAGTAGAAAATGGAGAGACAGAAATGTCCCCAGAAGAATCATGGGAGCACAAAGAAGAAATAAGTGAAGCAGAGCCAGGGAGTGGTTCCTTGGGAGACGGAAGGCCGCCAGAGGAAAGTACCCATGAAATGATGGAGGAGGAAGAGGAAATCCCAAAACCTAAATCTGTGGTTGCACCGCCTGGTGCTCCTAAGAAAGAGCATGTAAATGTAGTATTCATTGGGCATGTAGGTGAGTTGCACTCATGGCAATTAAAGTTACTGATATATCAAACATAGAACATCCTTTTTAGCTACTTGGAGGTGCTTAGTGAAACTGAAGTGAATTAATTGAAAATGTCTTGATTTTTAACTTGCTGGATTTTTTTTAGCTGGCAAAAACTTGCAAGTAGTTTTTCTTGAAGTTTAGGCATCAACTTCAAGAAAATGTAATGGCATAGGTGCTGGAAGAAAACTCTCGGTAGATTGTACGTGACATATAATTAGACTACTGACCATTGATGGTGGCTCAGCATAGAAAATGTGCCCTTTCTTATATGATCCTTAGTTAACTTGTTAATTTTAATGGGATTGATCTTACTAGATAGCTTAATTTTGTGTGAAGCAGAAAATCAATAGTTTGGAGTAATTTCTGGATGCTTGCCAGGTTGCTGGTTTAGTGAAAAACAAAAGAACAAATTTGAAAAGTGTAAAGGCGTGGCAGGGCACAGTGGCTCATACCTGTAATCCCAGCACTTTGGGAGGCCCAAGCAGGCAGATCACAAGGTCAGGAGTTCGAGATTAGCCTGGCCAACATGGTGAAACCTCATCTCTACTAAAAATAAAAAATTAGCTGGGCATGGTGGCGCACGCCTGTAATCCCAGCTACCCAGGAGCGTGAGGCAGGAGAATTGCTTGAACCCAGGAGGCGAAGGTTGTAGTGAGCTGAGATAGCGCCTTTGCACTCCAGCTCTGGGCAACAGAGCAAGACTCCATCATGGAAAAAAAAAAAAAAAGAAACTGTAAAGGAGCACATATCCTATTTGCTGTAAGTGAAAAGAAAAGCACCTAAATATAGTTCACAGCTCTTCAGCTGCTTTTGCTCTCTGAAACTCCTCTTGGGGAATTTATATTCTGTTGCCCCTGTGCTTTCAGAGTAATCTGTTAAAAAATTATTTCCTTTATCAGTAAAGTATTTCTAAGTCATTATTGAGCCTCATTTTCTTTTTTCTTTCTTTTTGCTCTTATGGCCCAGGCTGGAGTATAATGGCATGATCTCGGCTCACTGCAACCTCTGCCTCCTGGGTTCATGCAATTTTCCTGCCTCAGCTTTCCAAGTAGCTGGAATTACAGGCGCCCACCATCACACCCAGCTAATTTTTGAATTTTTTACTAGAGATGGGGGGTTTCACCATGTTGGTCAGGCTGGTCTCGAACTCCTGACCTCAGGTGATCCACCCACCTCACTCAGCCTACCAAAGTGCTGGGATTACAGGCGTGAGCCACTGTGTCCATCCTTGAGCCTCATTTTCAAAAGGAGAAGGATAACGAACTAGGATTTATACCCCAAATTCATTTGGAAGATTTAATTATATATGTTAAAGGTCGCTGTTGTTTGCATATGTAGCCATTGGTTTTTGTTTTTAACCTCTGGTTTGCATGTTTATCTTACTTTTAGATGCTGGCAAGTCAACTATTGGAGGACAAATAATGTAAGTCTGTATTTTTTGTTAAATAACAGAGTTAGTGTGATTGAATTTTAGGCATTGTAAACATTCATATAGTCACACAAAGGAGATAAAAAGGGTCCCCCCAAGAAAAATAAATAATAAAATTACTGGTAGGTAACACTGATGTTAAGAAGTGATTTTTGGCCTGGCGTGATGGAACACACCTGTAATGCCAGCATTTTGAGGCTAAGGTGGGAGGATCAGTTGTTTGAGGTTTGAGTTTGAGACCAGCCTGGGCAACACAGTGAGACTCTGTCTCTACTTTAATTAAAAAAAAAAAAGTAGTTTTTGTAATGTGATTATTGCTAGTGTTAAGTGTGTTTCTGAAAGCTTTTTACATTCAAAAAAAAATGAACATAGAACGCTTGGAACCCTAGATTATGGGAAATCTTAGTCTGCTTTGAATATAACATACATGGGAATAACAAAAGCCATCTCTTGAATCTGGTGAATGAGGGAAGTGTTTTTTCCTCATTGATCGGCTCCTTAAATGTTTATGGATTTAATAAAAGACATATAAACCAGCTAACATGCTAAGATAATTTTTTGATCATATTACAGAAATTTTCTAGGTATGAAATTCCCATGGTTGGCCTCTAGTAAAACATTTTAGTATTGACAAATATTGATAATTAAAGAATCCTAAATTTTTAATTGCTTCTCTAAATTAGACCCATTTCTTCAAATTGTAATCATAGGGCCTAGAGGGCATGCCATCATCTTGCCTAAATAATTTTTTTTTTTTTTGATAAAGGGTCTCATTCTGTCACCAAGGCTGGAGTGCAGTGGCATGATTTTGACTCACTGCAGCCTTAACTTCCTGGGCCCAAGCAATCCTTCCACCTCAGCCTCCCAAGTAGGTGGGATTACAGGTGCATGCGAGGCCTGGTTCATTGGTTAATTTTTTTTACTTTTTGTAGAGGTGAGGTTTCACCAGGTTGCCCAAGCTGGTCTTGACCTCTTGGGTCAAGTGATCTGCCCACCTCTGCCTCCCAAAGTGCTGGGATACAGGTGTGATTAACCACACCTGACTAATCATCATTGATAATATTGCCAGTTACTTCTGAACATTTCCACAACAGAGACCCTAAGACAGGCTGTTAAACAAAGGTCCTTCACCAGGGCTCTGTGGTTGAAGTGTCACAGCCATTAGATGTTATGATTCAGGACAGTGTATATTTTTTGGTGATGGGCTATAATTTTTGGTGGCATCACACAGGGTTTCTACATGCAAATGCTTAGGTGCACTGCACTATGGATGTTTACATGGAAAACACAGATGAAAGCTATAGGGAAAGGAGGGCTTTGATTTGGATTGAGTCAAGGGAAGTATGCATTACTAAAGAACTATTTTAAAACTATGATCTCATTTTGACAAGTAATATTAGTAAGACTTCATTGCCTAGATAACGTTGTTACAATTTTTTTTCTTTTCTATGGTACCTATATTTACATTTACTTTTATTTTATTTATTTATTTTTTTTTTGGTGATACGGAGTTTTGCTCTGTCACCCAAGCTGGAGTGCAGTGGCGTGATCTCAGCTCACTACAGCCGCCGCCTCCCTGGTTCACATGATTCTCCTGTCTTAGCTTCCCAAGTAGCTGGGATTACAGGTGCCTGCCACCAGGCCCTACTTACTTTTTGTATTTTAAGTACAGATGGGTTGGGGGTTTCACCTTGTTAGCTAGGATGGTCTTCATCTTCTGACTTCATGATCCACCTGCCTCAGCCACCCAAACTGCTGGGATTACAGACGTGAGCCACTGCACCCGGCCTAATTTTATTTTTAAATTTACTTGGCTAGGCATGGTGGCTCATACCACTGCCAAGGCAGAAGCCTTGAGCCTGGGCTTCGAGAACAGCCTGGACAACATAGTGAGACCCTCGTTTCTATAAAATATAAAAATAAAACTATATTTATTTTAAGAAACAGGGTCTTGCTGTGTTGCCCAGGCTGGTGGGCAGTGGCTATTTATAGGAGGATCATAGCACACTACAGCTTAAAACTCCTATGCTCAACTGATCCTCCTACCTCAGCCTCTCAAGTAGCTAGGACTACACACATGCACCATCATGCCCAGCTTATGTTTACCTAAAAAAAAAACTTCTATATTCTGAAATAATTTTAGATTTACGGAATGATTGCGAAACAGTACAGGAAGTTCCCTTCATTCATCCTGCCCTGATGTTAACATCTAATAACCATTTGTATTCATCAGAACTTCCTTATTACTGGTGAAATTAGTCATGATTACTTGGTTAAGGTGTCATCTGTCAAGATGGTCCACTATAAGGCTGTTTTTACCTTTATTTTATTTTATTCATTTATTTATTTATTTTTGAGAAAAGGTCTCTTTTCTCTAGGCTGGAGAGCAATTGTGTAATCATGGCTCACTGCAGCCTCCACCTCTTGCACTCAGGCAGTCCTCCCAGCTCAGCTTCCCAAAGTGCTGAGATTATAAGCATGAGCCACCACACCTAGCCTTTTTTTTTTTTTTTTTTTTTTTTTTTTTTTGAGTCAGGGTCTTGCTCTTAAACACAAGCTAGAGTACAGTGGTGGAATCATAGCTTACTGTAACCTCAAACTCCTGGGCTCAAATAATCATGTCATCTCAGCCTCCTGAGCAGCTAGGACTACAGGCATGCATCACCACACCTGGCTAATTTTTTAATATTTTTGTAGAGATGGTCTCACTGTGTTGCACTGGCAGGTCTCAAACTCCTGGCCTCAAGGGATCCTCCCACAGTGCTGGGATTATGGGCATGAGCCACCACACCTGGACACTTTATCTGATAATTTCAGACTGTAAATACCCTTTTTTTCACTTAAACTTTCCATAATTTTAGCAGCCACCAGTGGTACCTTTACTTTAACTATTCTCTGGCCAGGTGCAGTGACTCTCACACCTGTAATCCCAGCACTTTGGGAGGCCGAGGCAGGCAAATCATTTGAGTTCAGGAGTTGGAGACCAGCCTGGCTCTACTAAAAAAAAAAAAATACAAAAAATTAGCCAGGTGTGGTTAATCCCAGCTACTTGGGAGGGTGAGACAGAAGAACTGCTTGAACCCAGGAGGCAGAGGTTGCAGTGAGTTATCACGCCACTGCGTTCCAGCCTGGGCAACAAGAGCGAGACCCTGTCCCCTCAATGATTTTAACGTTTTTCTCAATCCACTGAGTAAATTGTAATTGTTTACTTTTTTAAATTCTTTAAATGTTTTCAGGTATTTGACTGGAATGGTTGACAAAAGGACACTTGAAAAGTATGAAAGAGAAGCTAAAGAGAAAAACAGAGAAACTTGGTATAGTACACTTTTATGACACTAATAAATTACTTTTAAGGAAATGATGCCTACTTAGTGCTTCTGTAGCCTATTAAAATATAAATTGTTGAAGTCTAAAACGGTATAACAAAGGAAATTTCCCCTCTCTTCATAATACACAGATCAGTTCCTAATGACCTAATAACTTACACAGAGAAATTTGGAAATGATCCATACATCTGGTAATAGACTTAACAGTATTATAAACCATACATTTAATTGGGTCATTCTGCAACCACTAAAAACTGACATTTACAGAATTTTTAGTAACCATGAATAGAACTTGCATTGTGGTGGCAGCTGGGAGGAAAGCAGAAAATATCACTGTACTTAAGATATGACCATATGTAAATAAATGCTGGAAAAAGAATGGAATGGAATTGTTGACAGTGGTTGCCTTTGACTGGTGAGAGTCAACTTTTTTTTATTTTCTAACATTATTATTTTATTTTTAAGAAGTTAGCAAGCCTTATATCAATGGGATATTGATGGTCATTTTTTAAAAAATAAAATTATATTCCTCTATAATAAGAGGAAAATCCTAGTCAATTTTGTTGTTGTAAAAAATGGAGTTCATGCTATGAAATACAGATGATGAGGTAATCTAAATTAATGCCTATGATTATGGATGGTTTGAATTTATATACATTTTTGCTTGGCAGTGTAATATTGAAGCAATGTTTAGCAGGTATCCATTACTCCCACATGGTGGTTTAGTGGCTTTGACTTTTGAAAAATAACCGAGGACAGCTATTTTTTATTTTATTAAAAGGCTTTATTGAGCCAGATGCAGTGATTCACGCCTGTAATCTCAACACGTTGGGAGGCCGAGGCAGGCAGATCACCTGAAGTCAGGTGTTCGAGACCACCCTGGCCAACGTGGTGAAACCCCGTCTTTACTAAAACTACAAAAATTAGCCGGGCGTGGTGGTGGGCACCTGTAATACTGAAGCTACTCGGGAGGCTGAGGCAGGAGAATCACTTGAACCCAGGAGGCAGAGGTTGCAGTGAGCCAAGATTATACCACTGTACTTCAGCCTGGGTGACAGAGCAAGACTCTGTCTCAAGACAGACATTTTAAAAACGAAGTAATAAGGGAGTCGATTATCACTTACCACACAGTGTTAGGCACCGTGTGTAAAAAATGAATAGGAAACCATCTGTTTCATAAGGTCTTCAGTCATTCTGTGATTTTCACAATGTACTGGCACTAGATCACAAATTTTTTTCCTTTGTAGTTACAATAGCATCTGTATTTATTCTTTCTGTGTATGTTGAACTTATAAATAATGTTCTAGACTGTATAATTGACTGTTTATATAAAAGTTCTAAGGGTTTGAATCAAAATAATACCAGTTTTATTTCAAATTTTTTTTTTTTTTTTTTTTTGAGAAATTCTTGCTCTGTCGCCCAGGTTGGAGTGCAGTGGCGTGATCTTGGCTAAACTGCAACCTCTACCTCCCAGGTTCAAGTGATTGTTCTGCCTCTTCTTCCCAAGTAGCTGTGACTACACGTGTGCACCACTATGCCCAGATAATTTTTGTATTTTCAATAGAGACGGGGTTTCGCCATGGTAGCCAGGCTTGTCTCGAACTCCTGACCTCAGGTGATCTGTCTGCCTCTGCTTCCCAAAGTGTTGGGATTACAGGCATGAGCCACCACACCCAGCCCTATTCTTTCAGTTTTCATTTCACCAATCCTGTTCATGATTTAGATGTTGTGTGGTGGACATAAAGCTAGATGTCGTCAATTATATCTTTAATGATGAAGAATATCCTAAAAACTCTGATGTTCTTAGGAATATTATTCTTATTTTTGAAATTATTTCAGGTACTTGTCTTGGGCCTTAGACACAAATCAGGAAGAACGAGACAAGGGTAAAACAGTAGAAGTGGGTCGTGCCTATTTTGAAACCGAAAAGAAGCATTTCACAATTCTAGATGCCCCTGGCCACAAGAGTTTTGTCCCAAATATGATTGGTGGTGCCTCTCAAGCTGATTTGGCTGTGCTGGTAAGAAAGACATTTCCAATCCATCTGTATATTTGTTAGCAGCCCTGCTTATATCTTTAAATTTGAATTTATCTTTTTAAAATTGTATCTTCTAAAAGCTCAAATTCAGGTTGCGGTGAAATAAATTGATGTACACGGTCACAATTTTCATCATACTAATCTGTTCCAGAAATCTTCAGAATTTGATTTACTTCAGAAAATATGTTTCACCTTTTCTCTCCTGTTGTTCTTATCTATTACCATGTCAGAACTTAGTGTCCATTAAATGCCAAGCCCACTGTGAGGCACCATGTATAAAAAATGAATAGGAAACTATCTGTTTCATAAGGTCTTCAGTCATTCTGTGATTTTCACAATGTACTGGCACTAGATCACAAATTTTTTTCCTTTGTAGTTACAATGGCTAGAAAGCAAATGTTGAAATTTTGAAATATGCAGGTATACTAGATTTTGGGAATGTCGGGGATTGGAAGCATCTAGACATTGTTTGATTTGTGACATTCAAAAACAGGTACGTCATAACTCATTTGCTTCTATTTTCTTGCAAAAAAAAAAAACAAAAAAAACAACTTGTGATGTAAGTGAAAGGAAAGACATTTTACTGCCATAAGGGTATGCCTGAAGGTGTAGGAGTAAACTATTTCCTTTCTTGCCATTAGGTAATCTCAGCCAGGAAAGGAGAGTTTGAAACTGGATTTGAAAAAGGAGGACAGACAAGAGAACATGCAATGTTGGCAAAGACAGCAGGTGTAAAACACTTAATTGTGCTCATTAATAAGATGGATGATCCAACAGTAAATTGGAGCAATGAGAGGTGAGCATAGATGTCTGTTATTTTATGTTAGTGGAATTAGGATGGTTTTGTTATTGTACCCCTTTTTCTCTAGGGTTTTTCTAAATCTTAATCTGTTTACTTAGGAAACTAGAGTTCTTTGTTTACATTATAATTGATTTATTTATAAATATTCATAGATATGAAGAATGTAAAGAGAAACTAGTGCCATTTTTGAAAAAAGTTGGCTTCAATCCCAAAAAGGACATTCACTTCATGCCCTGCTCAGGACTTACTGGAGCAAATCTCAAAGAGCAGTCAGATTTCTGTCCTTGGTACATGTAAGTAACCTTTTTTTCCTTTTTTATAAAAGGATGTTATTACTTAAATTACTTATACAGACATGCTGAATAAAATGTTAACATAGGTTATTGAGCATATGTCTGTATAAGTAATTTAAGAAACTATAGCTGGACGCAGTGGCTCACACCTGTAATCCCAGCACTTTGGGAGGCTTAGGTGGGTGGATCACCAGGTCAAGAGATCAAGACTATCCTGATCAATATGGTGAAACTCTGTCTCTAAAAAAAAAAAAAAATGATTTTTTATAAAAAAGATGTATTAAAAATATATTTATTAACTGTAACCTTTGCTTTAAAAATACCAAGTTCTTACAGATCAACAGGAAGTTAAAAAAAGAAAGGAAAAAAAAATACCAAGATCTTTGCCCATTTTTAAACTGGGCTGTCATTTTGTTATTGAGCCATAAGAGTTCTTTTTAATACTGACTACAAGTCCCTTATCAGGAAGAGTATGATTATAGGAGTTATTTTCTCCCACTTTATGGGTTGCCATTTTTCACTTCTTGATGGTGTCCTTTGAAGCACAAAAGGTTCTATTTTTGAAGCTTTTTACATTAAGGTGTGTATTTTGAGTTAATTTTTGTGTAATTTTCTGTGTAAAGTCTATGTCTAGGTTGATTTTGGTTTTGCATATTGCTTACACACAATTTGTTGAAAAGACTATTCTTTTACCATTGAATTGAATCTAAGAGTTTATTGCTGGACTCTGTTTCTGGGTCTGTTTTTTGTTTTTGTTGTTTTTTTTGAAACAGGCTTTGACTCTGTTGCCCAGGCTTCAGTGCAGTAGCATGATCTCAGTTCACTGCAACCTCTGCCTCCTGGGTTCAAGAGATCCTCCTACCTTAGCCTCCCAAGTTGCAGGGACTACAGGTGCATGCCACCACACCTGGCTGATTTTTATATTTTTAGTAGAGATGGGGTTTCACTATGTTGCCCAGGCTGGTCTTGAACTCCTGGGCTCAAGAGATGCACCTGCCTTTTGGCCTCCCAAAGTGCTGGGATTACAGGCGTGAGCCACTGCACCCAACCAATGCTGTATGTTTAAAGGGGAAATTATTTTATGGAATCTTGGTTTCATAGCTGGCAAAGTGCATAAAAATTAAATAGAGTATAGTCAATTTATTACCTGTGGGCTATTTGCTATAAAATGTTTTCCTAAATTTTAATAAGTTTATGAGGAAGCCTTATACTGAGCAGTTTTGTAATATTTTTAGTTTTCTGTGGAATAAGTAAGATGAAATGGATAAGAAATTGGTTGAATAGAAAGAATACATGAGTAGAATGAAAATATTGTTATAACCTGTTTAAAGTTATGATTATGTAACTTTATATTTTGATATTTATGTTGACTTTTGTTTAATGGATATTGTTGTTACATTCTCAGTGGATTACCGTTTATTCCATATCTGGATAATTTGCCAAACTTCAGTAGATCAGTTGATGGACCAATCAGGCTGCCAATTGTGGATAAGTACAAGGTACCCAAAATATTATTAAAGAAATTGGGTTTCCTGGGAGGTGAAATCATTGTTGTGCATTTTGTTTCTAATTATGAAAACTTTATTTCATTATTATTATTTTTTTTGAGATGGAGTCTTACTCTGTTACCCAGGCTGGAGTGCAGTGGCACAATCTCGGCTCACCGCAACCTTTGCCTCCCAGGTTCAAGCAATTCTCCAGCCTCAGCCTCCCAAGTAGCTGGGACTGCAGGGACGTGCCACCGCGTCCGGCTAATTTTTTTTTTTTTTTTTTTTTTGTATTTTTAGTCTAGACAGGGTTTCACCATGTTGGCCAGGCTGGTCTCGAACTCCTGACCTCAGGTGATCCAGCCACCTCTGCCTTCCAAAGTGCTGGGATTACAGGCATGAGTTACCACGCCTGGCCTGAAAACTTCATTAACAACATAGCATTGATATTTTTTTCTTAATGGCTACATATAAGTGGTAAAGATACATAATACTTTATTCAACAAGATTAGTTTATTTTAGCTATTTCCCGATGAGCCAGAGATCATATCTCAGTGGTAAACTCATAGATGTAACTGCTGGGTCAAAGGATTTTCTCATTAAAATTGATGGATATTAATAAATAGCATCACAAAAATACCGTGCTAACTTAGCATGAATGTTAATTTTATCACAGACTCACCAGCACTGGATGTTTGTCTTAAAAAAATAAACTTCTGACCAGGTGCAGTGGCTCATGCATGTAATCTCAGCACTTTGTGAGGCTGAGGCTGGTGGATCATGAGGTCAGGAGTTCAAGTCCAGCCTGACCAACTTGGTGAAACCCCATCTCTACTAAAAATACAAAAATTAGCCAGGTGTGGTGGTACACCCCTGTAGTCCCAGCTACTTGGGAGGCTGAGGCAGAAGAATCGCTTGAACCTGGGAGGGAGAGGTTATAGTGAGCCAGGATTGTGTCAATGCACTCCAACCTGGGCGACAGAGCAAGACTCCATCTCAAAAGAAACAAACAAACATAAACTAACTTCTTTGTTTTTAACTATACATTTAAAATATATTTTAAAAATATATATTTTAAATATATTTATTTTAAATATGTAGTTTATATTTATATGTAGTTTAAATATATAGTTTATATTTATATATATAGTTTAAATATATATTTAAACTATATATTTAAAATATATTCCAACTTGAATATATTTTAAGTTTTGCAGTATCAATTTATGTAATATTTTTGCCCTTCTCAAATACATCACTCTTTCATTAGCTTCATTCTAAATTTCTTTAACAAGTATTGTTTTTTCCAATTTTATGTATGAGGAAACAGTCCTAGAGATCAGGAGAATGTAGATGTGTACAAACAGTTCAGATCTTCCAACATAAAATTCTTTGCTGTATTCTGCACCATACTTTGTTACCAAGCACTATACTATGTTTTTAAATCTAGGCATACTGAATCATTAATATGATATACATATGTTTATGACACAAATTGTTACAGAGTATTTGTCACTGTATTTAAGATGAACCTAAGCCTTCTCCTTAAGCAAATGATTTTCCTTTATGAATAAGCAGTGTAGAATTTCATCTTGGGCTGTTGAGCTGTTATACAGCACCTGTAAGTCTGCAACTTGATTTTATTTTACATTTCATCAGGATATGGGCACTGTGGTCCTGGGAAAGCTGGAATCAGGATCTATTTGTAAAGGTCAGCAGCTTGTGATGATGCCAAACAAGGTAAGAATTAGTTACGCTGTTTCCTATTTATTGATTTTTTTTTTTTAAGAGATAGGGTCTTGTTCTATCACCCAGGCCAGAGTGCAGTGGCAGAATCATAGCTTATTGCAGCCTCGAACTTCAAGTGATCCTACTACCTCAGCCTCCCAAGTAGCTGGGACTATAGGCATGTACCACTCTGCCTGGCTTTTTTTTTTTTTTTTTTTTTTTTTTTTTTAAATAAAAATTGAGATGGGGCCTCACTTTGTTGACCAGTTGAGTCTCTAACTCCTGGCCTCAAGCAATCCTCCCATCTTGGCCTCCCAAAGTGCTAGGATTACAAGTGTGAGCCACCACGCCTGGCCTCCATTATGTTATTTTTGACTGCTCAATTGCTGACATTTGCAGATACCCTGTTCCTCAGAAACTCAGAGGCAGGGCTTCTCTAACAGCTCCAGAGATGTTGCTTATGCAGGACCACAGACTTGAATCATCAGTACCTACAGATAAGAGATTTTGTTGATTTTTTTTTTTTTTTTTTTTTTTAAGACAGGGTTTCACCATGTTGGCCAGGCTGGCCTTGAACTCCTGACCTCAGGTGATCTGCCTGCCTTGGCCTCCCAAAGTGCTGAGATTACAGACGTGAGCCACCACGCCCAGCCAGAGATTTTGTTGATTTAAGTGAGAATTTATTTACTATGCTAACTCCAGACAGAGTAAATTAGAAAAAGAATCCATTGTCAAATGTAATATTTAGACATAATTGGCACCTTACAAATTGTATTATCTGGCTTTTTGATGCCTTGTACATTGGCGATTAGAGTATATAGTATCTTCTAAAACGTTTCTATTTTAAAGCCTGCGTTTTCCTATTATCTTTGCAACTTAAAGGCTAACATCTGAATGAAAATAATTGTCAGGTTGAGTTCTTACTCGTTTTTTTTTTTTCTGAGACGGAGTCTCACCCTGTCACCCAGGCTGGAGTGCACTGGCACCATGTCAGCTCACTGTGACCTCTCCGCCTCCCGGGTAGCTGGGATTACAGGCATGCATCACCACACCCAGCTAATGTTTGTATTTTGAGTAGAGACAGGTTTCACCACATTGGCCAGGCTGGTCTCAAACTCCTGACCTCGTGGTTTGCCCACCTCAGCCTCTCAAAGTGCTCAGTTTACAGGCATGAGCCACTGTACCAGCCTAAACTCGTTTATAATAAAATAATCCATTGAGCTGGATGTGGTGGCATGCGCCTTTAGCCCAGCTGTTTGGAAGGTTGAGGCATGAGGACTGCTTGAGCCCAGGAGTTTGAGGCTGCAGTGAGCTGTGATCACACCACTGCACTATAGTCTGAGTGACATAGCGAGACCCTGTCTCTTAAGAAAAAAAAAGTTTTTTAATAAAAATAAAGTAGTTTATGGAAGCCTAAAGTTCTGATGCCAGCATTGTTCCTCAGTACTTCCTGTGCTGCCTCTGGCAGTAAGGTGAAGGAAAAGAACAAGTGACGTGAGAGGGGATACACATGATATTTACCATCAGTGACATGTACTGCATTAACAGTGCTATGCAGGCTGGATGCAGTGGTTCACGCCTGTAATCCCACCACTTTAGGAGGCCAAGGCAGGTGGATCACATGAGGTCAGGAGTTCAAGACCAGCCCGGCCAACATGGTGAAACCTTGTATCTACTCAAAATACAAAAAAAATTAGCCAGGCATGGTGGTGGGCACCTGTAATCCCAGCTACTTTGGAGGCTGAGGCAGGAGAATCGCTTGAACCCAGGAGGCAGAGGTTGCAGTGAGCTGAGATCACGCCTCTGTACTCCAGCCTGGGCAACAAGAGCAAAACTCTGTCTCGAAAAAAAAAAAAAGACACTATCTAATTGCAGAGTATTTCATCAAACGAAAAGGAAATCATGTGTTCATTAAATAGCTGATACACTTTTAAAGCTTAGTTCATTAACTTTTTTTTTTGAGCACAAATTTTCCTGATAATATTTAAGTGGTGTACAATTCTGATATTCGGAGATTGATAGGTAATGGAAAACAGGTCTATTAAATCCTTCATTGAATTCCATAATAAAAATTATAAAGCTGAAATCCAAATATTAAATTGTTTTTTATTTTGAAAAAGTGAAAAAGGTAAATGCTATTGTATACAGTGTTCTATTTGGAAATGATAAGAATGTGATATTTAAAAGGTGATATGTTAAGTTTTTTTCCCTTCCCCCTCATTAATGACTTTCTTTTAACAGCAAACACGTTAAGATATGATTTTCACTGATCATATCTAGGCTAAGATTTTATGTCATACAAATATAATAAGTTTACAGTCAAATAAGTATTTTGCCTAATCAACAACCACAGAAAAATATGACTTGTAACTCTTCATTGAGCAGACATTCAGTTCATTTTATGTTCTGTAATGCAGTGAAATGTGTCAGAAAACCTCCAATCTTGGTTTCTTTTAAAGCACAATGTGGAAGTTCTTGGAATACTTTCTGATGATGTAGAAACTGATACTGTAGCCCCAGGTGAAAACCTCAAAATCAGACTGAAAGGAATTGAAGAAGAGGAGATTCTTCCAGGATTTATACTTTGTGATCCTAATAATCTTTGTCATTCTGGACGCACATTTGATGCCCAGGTAAACAAATTATTATCATTGTCATAGTGGGTTTTAATATCTAAATGAAATTAGTATGTCAGTGCCTTTTGTCCTGATTATTGGTGATATGCCAGTTAACCCAGCTTGTGTGTAGAAGGGGAATGGAAACAGGCACCTCATATACACAATACTGTAGGTACCTCATACATGATAGGTACTTATATACACAAGGCCTTTAAGCTGGTACAAGTGCTTACTGGATAAGGAGTATTCTTTGTAAGTTCCTTTTTATGTTTGATCTGTTGATACATTTTAGAATATTATTTACTTTGACCAGACCAGTTACTGTGGAGGTCATGGTTTATGTGCTCATTCAGAGCACATAGCTTTACAGACAAGAAATCACACAGGTTTCCCTGTTATTAACCTAACCGCCTTGGGAGAATGACAGAGTAAATGAATGGTGTGGTTAATAGAATATTTTAGTTCTGTTATAAGGTATGACAACTAATCAAATTAGATTTTGATGCCAGATTTAAGGTTGTTTATTGGAACTTAGATATTGACAAATGGATAAAGCTGTGATAAGTTTACATCTAGGTAGCTTCTGAGCGGTAATGATTAGCTTAATTCCTTGGGGAATATAAGGAAAGGCTTCCCAGAGAGAAGTTGGCCTGCTTGTCTTTTGTTTTGAAACAGAGTCTCCCTCTGTTCAGTGGCGTGATCTCAGCTCACTGCAACCTCCACCTCTGGGATTCAAGCGATTCGCTGCCTCAGCCTCTTGAGTAGCTGGGATTACAGGCACCCACCATGCCTGGCTGATTGTTTTGTATTTTTAGTAGAGACGGGGTTTTCACCATGTTGGCTAGGCTGGTCTTCCAACTCCTGGCCTCAAGTGATTCCCCGGCCCCCTGCCTTGGTCCCCCAAAGTGCTGAGATTACAGGTGTGAACCACTGCGGCCGGCCAGCCTGCTGTGTTTTTAAAGTTGACCAGGCACTTGCCAAGAAAATACATAGGGTATAGGATATTGAAATTCATGCTTTGAGGTCAGGCAGCCTGACCCATCCTGTGAACAAAATTAGTAAGACAAACCTATCACCTCTAACAAAAAATCATTTAAGTTGGTCTTCAACTGAGGTGGTAACACTAATTCTTGAGATATTATATGGCACTTGAGAACACTGAATTCTTTTTTTATCCTAAGGATAAAGATAAGAATGTATGTGTGTGTTTGTTTCACAGATAGTGATTATAGAGCACAAATCCATCATCTGCCCAGGCTATAATGCGGTGCTGCATATTCATACCTGTATTGAGGAAGTCGAAATAACAGTGAGTTTCAGATAATTGGTTTATTTCGGTTTTATTACTGTTTTATCTTGATGATTCTAATCAACAGTGATGTTCTTTTATTTCTATACCTGTCCTTAAAGATCCTTTTATTTGGCATTATTCTAATTTTCTGTGATACTCTTTTCTTGTTTAGGCCTTAATCTGCTTGGTAGACAAAAAGTCAGGAGAAAAAAGTAAGACCCGACCCCGTTTTGTGAAACAAGATCAAGTATGCATTGCTCGCTTGAGGACAGCAGGAACCATCTGTCTTGAGACCTTTAAAGACTTCCCTCAGATGGGTCGTTTCACCTTAAGAGATGAGGGTAAGAGCTTTTAAACTGACATCTAGTAGTATATCCAGGTTACCTAGCTTTGGTCATCTTCATCATTTCAGTACAGTACACACTGCAACAGGTTCACAGGAAACTTGGATTCACATTCTGTATTCGTATGAGTGTCTTATGAGTTGAATGAATGAACAGAATTGACTGTGTTTCTTAGCAGTAATGCCAAATTCAGTAATGCTCTACATGAAGAATCTTAATTTTGATGGTTTCTGAGTAGTGGATTTGGAGGGCTATTTTGTTTATAAGTAAGACATTTCTATGATGAATCCTTTGTAATATATCTAGAGATTAAAAGGGATCTAGAGATTGATTTTTTTAACACCTAATTTTTCAGAGGTCTAATGTTTGTGACCTTTTGTGTGCATCCATTTCTGCCTACCTCTGGGTGATGCAGAGCAACTAATATTCTCATCTTGGGGTCATGAAATTCTTTGGCATAAAAACAAAATGGTTGTTATGAAACATTTCCCTATGGGTTGTTAGTATTTCGAACTCAGATAACCATTTTAAGACTATGGAAAACTTTACATAAAACTTTATAGTTCCACTGAAATACAGAATAGTCATTTCACATGTTCATTCCAATTCCATTTAGCAAAAATTACTGTGTATCTACAAAGTGTCCAGAACTGTGCTAAGCCCTCGTGATTAATACAGTTCTTGAACCTTACATTGGAGAAAATTGTATAAAGACAGTGTTTATTTTACTTTAAAGTCCCAGAACTCTTCTTCTTGATAATAAAACTGGTTATTGGGTTTATCCTATTAACAAAACAAAATGATAGTTTTAGTTTACCATTCAGAGCCTGATAAAATCAGGAAGACAGAAGAAAGTAATTAATGTAGCAGGAATTCTTAACCCTAGAATTATTTTTTTCTAAAAGATAACTTGGGTTTTAGGTTTTCCACAAGAACCAATGGATTTGGTATCCCTTTCAGTCCACAAGATTACTACGAGAAGGATGTTTTCCCTGCACTGTAGTCAGTGGCAATTGCTGTATCTTTTCAGTTACTTAAGGATAGGTTTTGGGATTTTTTTTTTTTTAGCAGCTTTACTGAGATATAATTTCCACAATATGAAATTGACCTGTTTTAAATATGCAATTCAGTGAATTTTAGTATGTTTAGAGAATTGTACAACTATCACCATATACTAATGCTAGAACATTTGGAACACCTAAAAAGAAACCTTATACCTGTTGATAACCACCTCTTATTCCCACCTCCAGCCCTAGACAACCAGTTTTCAGTTTGTCTTCTATAGATACTCCATAAATAGAATTGTAAATATGTGGTCTTTTATGTCTAGTTTATTTTACTTAGTATGTTTCTGAGGTTCAACCATGTGGCATGTTGTTTATTCCTTTTTATCACTGAATAGTATTCCATTGTATGGATATTCCAAAAGTACAGATATTCCCCCTTTTTTTTTTTTAATCCAAAGAGGTTTTTAGCCCGGCATGGTGGCCTATAATCCTAGCACCTTCAAGAGGCCCAGGCGGGCGGATCACCTGAGGCCAAGAGTTCAAGACCAGCCTGGCTAACATGTTAAAACCCCGCCTCTACTAAAAATACAAAAATTAGCTGAGCGTGGTGGCAGGCACCTGTAATCCCGGCTACTAGGGAGGCTGAGGCAGGAGAATCACTTGAACATGGAAGGAGGCGGTTGCAGTCAGCCGAAATTGCATCACTGCACTCCAGCCTAGGTTACAGAGTGAGACTCTGTCTTCATAAAAAAAAAAGGGGGGCCATGTACAGTGGCTTATGCCTGTAATACCAACACTTTGGGAGGCCAAGGCAGGCAGATCACTTGAGGTCAGGAGTTCCAGACCAGCCTGGCCAACATGGTGAAACCCCATCTCTACTAAAAATACAAAAATTAGCTGGGTGCAGTGGCGGGCGCCTGTAATCCCAGCTACTCGGAGGATGAGACAGGAGAATTGCTTGAACCCAGGAGGCTGAGGTTGCAGTGAGTTGAGACCATGACACTGCACTTCAGCTGGGTTACAAAGCAAGATTACATCTTGGGGTCGGGGGTGGGGAAAGATAGGTTTTTGATACAGGGAACTATCTCTTTACCAGCTCCCTCAAATGAGACCCACCTTTTTTTTTTTTTTTTTTTGAGACATAGTTTTGCTCTTATTGCCCAGGCTGGAGTGCAATAGTACAATTTTGGCTCACCGCATGCACCACCACACCCGGCTAATTTTGTATTTTTAGTAGAGGCAGAGGTTTCTCCATGTTGGTCAGGCTGGTCTTGAACAACTCCCAACCTCAGATGATCTGCCCACCTCAGCCTCCCAAAGTGCTGGGATTATAGGTGTCAGCCACCGCACCCAGCTAAGACCCACTTATTAAGACTACCTAAATAGAAGTATCCTGGATTTGGCAGTAAAGCTAGTAAGTTAGTAATTTACATTGTAAAAAATGTTTCTGTGATTTAAAATAATAAGCTTTAATATCTTAAGTAGACTTGCTATTCACTATTGAAAGATTTTTTTAAATTTTCATTTCTAGGTAAGACAATTGCAATTGGAAAAGTTCTGAAACTGGTTCCAGAGAAAGACTAAGCATTTTCTTGATGATCCTGCACAATACTGTGAGGAAAATTGACTGCAAAAGCCTACTTCACACCGCCTTCTCTTATTTTCTGCCCATTGATAAACCTCTCCCCATATTTTGCAAAGAGAAAATTCACAGCAAAAGTCCACATTATATCAGCTTTCTCATATTGAGAGCTCTGCTATGCCACTGTTGAATTTTTCCCAAGATTCTCGCCCCTAGCCCCCCCTTCAAAGTCTGCTTCCTTGGACAGATTTGGCAATAGCTTTGTAAGTGATGTGGACATAATTGCCTACAATAATGAAAACCTACAAGAATTTTTTTATTTTTCATTTTCCCCTTAGGCATATTTAGTATTTTTTCCCCAGGCAGATCATTCTGAGTGTGCGAGTGTGTGTGCACGTTACAAAGACAACTACCACGTTAATAAAATATTCAATTTGAAATCCTTTTCGGTATTTGAATTGCTTTTGAATAATGTTTTTTATCTGGATGTAACATTGTTGCATTAGCTTTTTAACTTTCCCAAGTAATTGAATACATTTTATTACTTGGACTTTTCTAAACTCTTTCCCTACCCACTACTTTAAATTAGGCATTCACAGTGTTCAAGTTTGTATTAAAGGAAAGGATTAGTTTGACCCCCTCTTTTGATGGTTAATGCATACATGCAGTTAAACCCCTTTATCCAACTGTGCTACTGCTTTACTAGGTCTTTTAGGGTTTTTGTTTTGGTTTTTTTTTGGGGTTTTTTTTTTGCCAATTTATGTTGTAACATGATTTCTTAAACACAGTATGTTGTTTTAAAATAGAAGAACAGCATACTGTAGTTTTTATAAGTAAAGCTTAATGAAATTGTACCCCTAGAGAAAATTCCATTAACTCATTAGATTAGTGGAATTTACAACAAATAAAGCATGTTTGAGACCTGGCAGAAATTCTTCTTTTAGTATTTATAGGAGCTGCATGCCTCTAGTTTGAAAACCCTATCAGTTGCAAGTGCCAGTTCTACAACCCAGTTTACTCTTTGTATCAGCAACTTTAAAGGTTGGATGATCCTTGCTGGTTAAAGCTAAATCTCAACCCAGCAACTAAATGAACATATTTATAATCATGAGAATTTGCACAGACTAAAATTATAAGCGATAAGAAGAATCAAGCACAGTGTAAGTTTTATCTCAATTATCTGAAATTGACTGAGTTTTCTTAAGTGTAAAGCTGACATTTGCTAACCATGTTTTTGATGAACAACAATGCAGCATTGTGGTTTTAGACTGAATGACTTTCTGCTATGATTATCATGAGAGATAAATTTTTCATGAGAATAATGAGAAATGGAGGCAGTTTGGGTTTAACAGAAACCCCCTTGATGTTGAGTGTTGCCATTTGTCAAAGATGGCCTCTTTTAGATTGTGACTTATCTCTAAATATGATACTTTGTAATTGTGTATTTAATAACAAATCCCTTCCCTGTAATTTTGCTTCTCAGAAAAGAAAAGCCTAGACAAACTGTATTTCCAGTCACAAGTTTTATCTAATAGGTTTTTTGTTTTTTGTTTTTGAGACAGAGGCTCACTCTGTCGCCCAGGCTGGAGTGCAGTAGTGCGATCATGGCTCACTGCAACCTCTGCTTCACGGATTCAAGCAATTATCCTACCTTAGCCTCTCAAGTAGCTGGGACAGGAGCCTGCCACCATGCCCAGCTAATTTTTGTATTTTTAGTTGAGACAAGATTTCACCGTATTGGCCAAGCTGGTCTCAAAGTCCTGATCTCAAGTGATCCACTTGCCTGGGCTTCTCAAAGTGCTGGGATGATAGGTCTGAGGCACTGCACCTGGCCTAGTGTTTTCTTAACTAACTACAAAATTCCCATTCATTTCATGGATGAGGCTATGTCTTATGGATAAAGTTACTGTCCTACAGCTTCCTAAAACTATAATTATGGCTATTAAATTGCATGAAATTTAAATAAATTTTATTATGTCTGCAAATCTCTGGGCTTTTATTTTTCTGGAAAATATAGGAGCTTTAATCAAAACATAATAGTTCTTTTTGTAATTCCATGTTAATAAAAACAAATACTAGCAATTGCTTGAGTTTTAATGAATATTCAGAAGTTCAAGAGCCACTGAAATCACTTCCAGAGATAAGAGTTCTCTTCCTAAATTGAACACATTTTTAAAAAATCAGTTATGTTTGCTACTAAAACATTTGCACTGTTAGAATATTATGTGCATGTTGCCAAGACTCTTTAGTAACTTGGATATAAACTGTGAAGGGCCTACCTCTAAAAAGTAACAGGTAATACAAATATAAATGTAACTATAAAAATTCCACTGGATTCTTGCACATTTGCAAGATTAGATTATTCAAAAGAAATTTCAATGCTAAAATTAACCAGCAACATAAGTTCTAGGGGCTCTGAAAAGTATTCTCATCTTTTTAAAGTTGATTCATTTTAAACTCCTGGTTACACTGGCTGTTCATTTGGATAAGGAAATAAATAAAAAGTCTAAGTTGAACTTGGCAGTACGTGAAGACGCTGAACCCTCATAGAGCAACAGAAATTCCTATTCTGTCTTCTGCAAATGCAAATGTGTTTATATGGTCGACAGTGCAATAGGGTAGTTGGCTGCATATTTACGGTATTACCTAAGCATTTTTTTCTCTAACGTAGCTCTACTAAATTTTTTTTGCCTCTTTTTACATTAATGATGTTCTTTATATAACTTTCATGCTAGATTTAGTTTTTTTTAAATTAATAAACTGAATTTAAGAAATATTGAAATAAGTAAGTAATTGCCATACTAAACGCTTGTTTCTTACTGTGGGAGAGGAGGAAGTACAGCACTCATTTCTTGTTTTTAATTTGCGAAAGTAACTTATCCAGTGAATATCTATGTAAAATGAAACCAGAAGAGTTGGACTGAATGTGTATTGTCTTGTGATTAAGTGACAAATAGTAAAGTGTTACTGAATAATTAAGCCCATGTATTTTTTTTGTTTGGAGTTGAAAATCTTTGAAATATGTGATAGCTGACTGTCAAAAATTCCTAAACTTCAACAGTGCAGGTTATTCACTGTAACAAGAGGTAACTCATTTGCTGGTTACTGCTCTCACAACATGGGACTTTGAACTGCGATGTAGTTGAGTAGTTGCCGGCATCCTCTCAGCTGAAGCACTGCGAATATTTTGGGTCAGACTTGGAGCCTGATGGTTTTGTAACCCAAGAAAAATGTTGAACCGATGGTTGAAAACTGCTCCCAAGATGAACTCTGGGAAAAAAAACCAGCTAAACTCCCCTGGCGATCTTCAGGAACACTAGTAATGACTGTAATTACTCTGTGAACTTTGATGACTATTACACATGACAGCACTCTAGCGCCTTTCCTTAGTGGCATGGACTTCACGGACCGCCACTTCATGGAAGATAGCTTCATTGCTTTGGGTAGGGATTTAAGGTAGTCGAGGGGAAAACACGTAGTTTTACTACAGCTGTTAACATTAGGCAACTTTCAATTTTAAAACTTTGTGAAAAATCTGGTTATATGACATCCAATTTTGAGGAAGTATAAAAAAAAGAAAAATCTGGTTATAGCACTGTAGATCTGATTTTAGGATGGTTAAATGTTAAATTCATTGTTGGCCTACCTTATCAGAACAAACTGTGCCATTAATCCTCTCACAGACATATGTAAGGTAGAGAGCAACCAGCAGACTTGGGGGATGATTATCTGTCTCCAAATAATAAGGCTTTTATTTCTGCCAGCTAACTTTTTCAGTGATTCTAGCAGATGCCATCTAATACATTCATGATCTTGTTTCTTTCTTTAGAGATCTTGCCATGGCAGCAACTTGTTAAGTAAGTATAATCACATATGCACAAAAGACTTAACTAGTTTTAAATTTACCAGTCAGTTGGTTAGATTAGATTTCATAGTAAATGGAATAGGAAGTGTTTTTATTTTCCATTAGTAAAGCTGTGGATTCTGTTTGACCCAGTTTACTGTCAGAATTCAATTCAGGTAGATTTGGTTCAACATTTGATGGTTTTTGGCTCTAGGATATTCTTGACTTTTCAATATCCTAGAACTTATTGCATCTTCCCTTCAATAAATACACTTCTCACATACCTCTGATCCTATGCTTCCTTGAAACAATGCTAGATGAGTTGTTTACTAAGGATTATTATAAGGGCCTGAAAGTGTAGGAGTGGAGATTAAAACCTTTATGTTCTCCAGTATAAGGGAAAAGCAGATTGGCACTATGTCTGATTAGGCAGAAAACAACAGGATTCCTTAAGTGATCCTTGAAATGGTTTTCTGCCTTATGATGTTTGCCACTGTGCCCTTTAAAACGACGTGGAAACCTCAGGTTTGTGGACAGCACAGGTGGAATGACGTATGTGCTTCCTGAGGCTCCCCTCTGCCAAGCACATTAGCTTAGTGCTTCAAATGTCAGCCCAAGTCCTTGCTACCTCCTTTTCCTGCTGCCTGGGGAAGAGTGCATGTGCTGGAGCTGGAGCTCTGGCACTCCTCAGGTGATTGATTATTCTCACCGCCATTTCCTCCACATGCATTAGGTAAAACTGAGGTCTGAGCCTCCTGCAAGGTCTACATTTTCAGGACTCACACATCGGGCTCTCAAATGTACACACTTATTTGTTCTGTTTATTATAAAGGAAATGTGGGTATCTCTCAGGCCAGGATTTAGTAACTAGTTTTCGCTAGACAGCAGGTTAATACCTAGATCTCATTTTTTAAAAAAACAGGATTAAAGGGAACTGATTAGGTTTGCTGAGTTTTTTTAGCCTAATTCCAAAGCATGGAAGAGTGCTCTAGGTAGGAAAGAAATCTTTTTTCTTGCGATTTGTAGCTACCTACTGTGCCTGACTTGGTGCCTGTGTGAGGATGAAGCCCTTAGTCTGCTCTTGCAATTATTCAAATGACAAGTTAAATTTGCTTTTGTAATAACAATAAAAGTTGTCATCTTTCCTTTTGAAGGATTTGTCGTTTCTTTGTAATTAGCTGTGTCGTTGCAAGCCACAGTCATGCCCTTTTCTGTACAATCCTTTTATTTTTGTATCAGGTATTGGAACCATCTGCCAACAGGTTTGTTGGATGGCTGTAACAAGCTCTGTCACATAAGGGATTCACAAGCATGTCATCTAAGTCTTTTGTATAATGTATACAACAGTATAATGTATACAACCTTAGGAAACAAAAATAGTAACCCTATAGGAAGTTAGAGATGCTGAACAATAAATGATTAGATTACAGCATGTGGTTTTCTGTCAACAGTGAGTTGAGGAAACATTAATTATTATCAGAACTATGAACGTCTATATTCAGGATTTTTAATAAAGATCAAGAGGCCAAATAGTGCCTGCCCTTTTTATTCAGTGTGCAAGGGCAAGAAGAAATTAATGATAAAGGTAAGATACACAATGGCTACCTGAATGACAGCAATTCATTCCTGTGTACTCACTAAGTTCCTGTTTGAACTGTTTTAGGTGAATCACTTTGAGGTTTTGGCAGTCAGCCTCTAGGTATTTGGTATTAAATCAGTCATAGCTTAAAACTTGGGACCAAGCTTGCTATTAAAGTAGGGGTTCAGGCCGGGCACGGTGGCTCATGCCTGTAATCCCAGCACTTTCAGAGGCTGAGGCGGGTGGATCACTTGAGGTCAGGTGTTCCAGACCTATTTGGCCAACATAGTGAAACCCCGTCTCTACTAAAAATAAAAAAATTAGCTGGCCGTGGAGGTGCATGCCTCTAATCCCAGCTACACAAAAAGCTTAGGCAGGAGAATTGCTTGAACCTGGGAGGCGAAAGTTGCAGTGAGCCAAGATCACGCCATTGCACTCCAGTTTGGGCAACAAGAGCCAGACTCCATCCCCCTTCAAATTTAAACCCAGAAAAATAGCATCAATACCTTGGATGATATAAATCTGTAGTGAAGAATTGGGTATCTCAATCTAGAATAAAGACCAAATAACAACAAAATAGAATTTTAAAGCTTTCCAAACTTAAAAGAGTCTTAAAAAACAAGTTTAGCCTCTTTGGCCACGTGAAAAATATCCTGGAAAATGACTGATTTACCCATTAGTGACAATTTTTAAGCCTTTATGGCCATTCTGATGAAGAACCATAAAATTCATGTACTGTTATATTACATCCCTTTTTTGTTTCCTTATATTGCATTTGTCCTCTGTAGAGTTAATTCAATGTGTTGGTCTTAAAAGTGAAGTTTGCCAGATGTGGTGGCACACACCTGTAGTCCCAGCCACTCCTGAGGTGGGAAGATGACCTGAACCCAGGAGTTCAAGGCGCCAGTGGGTTATGATAATGCCTGTGAATTGCCACTGCACTCTAGCCTGGTCAACACAGTGAGATGCTGTCTCTCTTTTTAAGTTAAACTTGTTACTGTGAATCTTTCCTTCAAATTGTTTCTGGAAGCTTTGTACACCCACATTACTTGGAAGAAATATTTTCCTGTGTTTTCTCCTAGGAATAAGAGACTGCCTACAACAAGTAAACAAAATTCCTCTAGCTGATGAATATACTTTTGAATTATTTGGAATATGATCCTTGTTAAAAATTAGACCACGCTGGGTGCGGTGGCTCATGCCTGTAATCGCAGCACTTTGGGAGGCTGAGGCGGATGGATCACGAGGTCAGGAGTTTTGAGACCAGCCTGGCCAGTATGAAGAAACACCATCTCTACTAAAAGTATTAAATTTAGCCAGGCATGGTGGTGCAAGCTTGTAATCCCGGCTACTCAAAGTCGAGGAAGAAGAATTGCTTGAACTCGGGAGGTGGAGGTTGCAGTGAGCCAAGATCGCGCCACGGCATGACAGAAGCAAGACTCCACCTCAAAAAAAAAAAAAAAAAAATGCCAAAAATTTCCTCTATGTGCACTGGGTCATATTTAATGTTAGCTGCACATTTTCTTAACATCCAATTGCCCACATTTGATCCCTTAACATTTGCCTTCAATGCAAATGACGATCATCCCCAAACACAAACAGAGTAATACTAGTTTGCATGTTTAAAGCATTTTCACTAAAAGTTCTGTTCTGGTTTGAGCTTAGTCAAGAGTCAAGCTAGTGGTAACAACTGGTAAAAATAATTCAGAAGGCACAACGGGGAAAAACCACATTTAAGTTGTTTTGTATCTTGTAGTTATAATTTTTAATGAGGATTTCATCCCACTTAACTAGGCACAGTACTCCCAAAGGACTTTACTTTGTATTTGCTTATAAAATACACAAGTTCCACATTTCCAAATCATTAGAAGAAAATGATTTGAACATTTTCAGCATGGAGATAAATAGGCAATAGATATCCCAATAACCCTGATTTGATCTGTACACATTATATGAATGTATCCAATGATCACATGTACCCTGAAAATATGTAATACTACAAAAGTTACTTAAAAGCAGATGACATCACTATCTTTACTATCTTTATTAATTCCCTGGCAAATATATCGGGTTTTAGAATAAAAAAGAAATCTTCAAAGATTTAGATTCTTAGGAGTAACTATGATTTGTAAAGAAGTTCCAGGAGACAGACGTTGTATGACAAAGGAGAGGATTTTTTATTAAGGTAACATTTGCATAAAGTGAAAATCACAGATCTTAAATTTACATTGAGTTTGTCAAGTGTATACACTGTGTATACACTCCCATCAACATGCAGAACATTTCCATCACCCCAGAAAGCTCTCTTCTACTTTCCAACCAATCCCCTGTTGCCAAGGCATTCGCTGTTATGCCATCTATTATAATAGTTTTGTCTGTTTTTAAATTCTACATAAATGGAATCACATAGCTTGAACTCACTTCTGTCATCTCTGGCACATTACATTTTAGAGATTATGTTGTGTATATCAGCGGCTCTTTTTTTTTTTTTATGAGTAATACTCCATTTTATGAATATTCTCTAAATGATCTATCCTTGAAGGGAGATTTGATTTTGCTTTCCAATTAGCATTCTTTGACAGGTTAGTTGCAAATGCAAATACCTTTCTTCTGAATTTATCTAATACGAGGAAGTAAAATCAGAAAAGACTCACCACTTCTTCCTTTATCTACTTTTATAAGACTTACCAAAGATAAACAGATGATGTACTGATCCTAACAGGTGGTGAAATAACATGAGCTTCATTCTTATCTCCCTTTCCAATCTTAAAGACAGTCTTCCTCGTATTGCCTGTGAGGGGCCTCTTTTTTTTTTTTGAGACTGAGTCTCGCTATCGTCACGCTGGAGTGCAGTGGCACGATCTTGCCTCCCAAGTTCAAGCGATTCTCCTCCCTCAGCCTCTGGAGTAGCTGGGATGACAGGCATGCACCACTACACCCGGCTAATTTTGTATTTTGACTAACCTAACTTGCACCTCTACTAAACAACTGTTTTGAACTTCAGGGCTAAAGCCTTTTTCTTTTTTGGTAGATTTATTCAATTCTGTGCATGAATAACTTCTATAAGTCCTTTTATAGATTCCTTATTGATGACCTAGCATAATAATTTATAGTATAGTAGCTATTTAAAACTTCCCTGCCAGACACAGTGGCTCACGCTTGTAATCCCAGCACTTTGGGAGGCTGAGGCGGGTGAATCACAAGGTCAGGAGTTCAAGACCATCCTGGCTAGCATAGTGAAACCCTATCTCCACTAAAAATACAAAAATTAGCTGGGCATGATGGCACATGCCTGTGATCCCAGCTACTTGGGAGGTTGAGGCAAGAGAATCACCTGAACCGGGAGGTGGAGGTTGCAGTGAGTGGAGATTGCACCACTACACTCCAGCCAGGGCGACAGAGCAAGAGGCCGTAACAAAAAAAAAAAAAAAAAAAAAAAACAAACTTTACTAATTTGAATAAAGATGCACTTTGAGATTCTGAGTTGTCATAACATTTACCAGCTATATACTGGTACTGATTAAAAGAACAGAGTCCTGCAAGTTGTCAGCTGGTTACTGTCAATGATAAAAAGAGACTAATGGTATTTCTTTCAGGAAACAGAAGAGAACTAACCTTGTGTTATTTAATCTATTTTTTTTTAATGTAGAAATGACTTTTAAGAGTGGTCTTAACAGTCCATTCCTTGGGGAATATAATTCCTCTAAATTCAGGTTGGCTGGATTAAGTGGGGTTGGTGTACACTATGATACTTAGGAGCTAAATGGTGTGCTTGTGATACCTATATAGATTGTACAAGGAAAAAGTTAAAAATAAATAGCAATCTTAATAGGTTTTCTACTGAAAACCTCTTTACATTTCTTCTGGCAATCTCATTGTTCTCTTTCTTCCCCAACCCTCCACCCGCAACCCCCAAATCAGAATCGAGTATTAATTTCTTTTTCTTTTTGAGACAAAGTCTCACTCTGTTGCCCAAGCTGGAGTGCAGTGGCGCAATCTCGGCTCACTGCAACCTCCACCTCCCAGGTTCAAGCGATTCTCCTGCCTTAGCCTCCCATGTAGCTGAGACTACAGGCACGCACCACCATGCCCAGCTAATTTTTTTGTATTTTTAGTAGGGATGGGGTTTCACTATGTTGGCCAGGCTGGTCTTTAACTCCTGACCTCGTGATCCACCCACCTCAGCCTCCCAAAGTGTCGGGATTACAGGCGTTAGCCACCATGCCTGGCCCAAATATTAATTTCTTTACTGACTGGCTATTTCTTCCCGCTTGAATGCAGGTAAGCTGCCTCCTGCCCTCATTTGGGCCCTAAGATGCACAGTATCTTTTCCAATCCATTTAATAATGATGACATTATTTTTAGCAAAAGTAAAAAGAAGACAACCAACCTTGTGCTATCAGGAACATGCCAGACATTGTGAAGATATATTCTCTGAAATCCTAGGGAACCAGCTCCATTTAACACATGAAGACACAGTGAAGATATATTCTCTGAAATCCTAGGGAGCCAGCTTCATTTAACAGATGAACACACTGTGAAGATATATTCTCTTAAATCCTAGGGAATCAGCTTCATTTAACAGATGAAGACATTGAGGCTTGGGAGATTAGCCACCTTGTCCAAGGCTAAACAACTAGTACATCATGGATTTGGGATTCAGACTGATCTTTCTGACCCAAAATACCATGTTCTTCTTACCTTCCTTAAAATGTCACATTCTACATTTCAGCAATATTGCGTCACCTTTTGATTCCATTATGTTTAGGTTAACATTACTTAGCAGATTTCAGTACCAAGAATATGCTGAGTATTAAACTACTTTTGGATAATCCAGACATCACTAAGTGACTATGTGGCATTTCTTTCGTTAGTTGCCATTTGTAACCACTCTGACTTGATAGCACTATACAAAAAAGGATTTCTAATAGTTTCCTAGGGTTACTAGTTGATTGCAACAAATGTTTACTTTGAACTAGAATCTGAGTACGAAGCTGGGTATGGTGGCACATGCCTAAAATCCCAGCTGCTCAGGAGGCTGAGGCAGGAGAATCACTTGAACCCAGGAGGTGGAGGTTGCAGTGAGCCAAGATCGCACCACGGTACTCCACCCTGGGTGACAAGAGTGAAACTTTGTCTCAAAATAAAATAAAATAAATCTGAGTTCCATTATTAAGTATGAAGTTTCTTAAACTTTATGTTTACCATCCAGCAACATGTTCGAACAATCTTTGCAATTACTTGAATTAGTTATCAAATTCTTAATAAAATTATGTACCTACAAAAAAGAATTTCAAGCAGTTTCAAGAGGTATCTTAGTACTTTCCAAGAGAAACAACTTAATAGTATTCATGGTATTAGTGAGACCTGGATACTCGAATGTTGAAATTAATTATTTTGGTTTTTGTAGAAATGAGATTTTACCATGTTGTCCAGACTAGTCTGGAACTCCTGAGCTCAAGCAATCCTCCTTCCTCAGCCTCCCAAAGTGCTGGGACTACAGGTGTGAGTCACTGTGCCTGGACTATTTATTTATTTTTAAATTTTTTCACCCTGTTTTGTGGTGCTGACGATATGGTCTTTTATCAGTATGTATTCTTCTCAACTTCAATGTTGAACAGTGTTAACACATCTTCAGATATCTCTACTCCTTCATGGCTTCTGTAACCTGGCACCCTCTTGGTTTTCATTCTTTTTTGAGACAAGCTCTTACTCTGTCACCTAGGCTGGCGTGCAGTGGCACAATTACGGCTCGCTGTAGCCTCAATGCTCTGGGCTCAAGCGATCCTCCTGCTTCAACATCATGGGTAGCTGCGATACAGGTGCACACCACCACACCCATCTAATTTTTTTATTTTTTTGTAGAGGCAAGATCTCACTATGTTGCCCAGGCCAGTCTTGAACTCCTGAGCTCACGCAATCTGACTGCCTCAGCTTCCTAAAGGGGTTTTCTTTTACATCTTCGACTACTTCTGTTTCCTCTTAGTTTGTGATTGAAGGTTTCTTTACAACTCTATGCTTCCTCTAGACTTCCTTTTGTAATCTCACCTATTTACAAAGTTTTAATCATCACCTCCATGAAAATGACTTCCAATTTCCTTTTTAGTTCAAGAATATTATCTTCCACATTCCACATCCACTTAGATGTACTATTGGAACTTCAAACTAAAAATATAGTCATGGGTTGCTTAATGATGAGAATATATCCTGAGAAATGTGTCTTTGGGCGACTTCATAGTTGTGGGAATATCAGTGTACTCACAGAAGCCGGCTTGCTACACACCCACGCTATGTGATACAGCCTATTGCTCCTGAACTACAAACCCGTACAACATGTTACTGTACTAATACTGTAGGCAACTGTATCTAAAAGATACAGTAGGCCGGGTATGGTGGCTCATGCCTGTAATCCCAGCACTTTGGGAGGCCGAGGCGGGTGGATCACCTGAGGTCTTCAGTTCGAGACCAGCCTGACCTACATGGAGAAACCCCGTCTCTACTAAAAACACAAAATGAGCTGGGCGTGGTGGCGCATGCCTGAGGCTGAGGCAGAATCCTTGAACCTGGGAGGCAGAGGTTGCGGTGGGCTGAGATCGCGCCACTGCACTACAGTCTGGGCAACAAGCGTGAAACACTGTTGGGGAAGGGGGGGGGGCAGCTGGGCGCGGTGGCTCATGCCTGTAATCCCAGCTCTTAGAGAGGCAGAGGCAGAGCCAGGACGATAGATTGAGCCCAGGAGTTCGAGACCTTCTGGGCAATATAGTGAGATCCTGTTCTCCACAAAAAAGAAAAAAAAAAGGAGCCGGGTGTGGTGGCGTACGCCTGTAGTTCCAGCTACTCAGGAGGCTGAGGCAGAACAACTGCTTGAACCCGAAAGGCAGAGGTTGCAGTGAGCCGAGATCACGCCACTGCACTCCAGCCTGGGCATCAGAGCAAGACTCTCTCTTAAAAAAAAAAAAATTCATTAATTAAACCCATCCAACAAAAGAAAGGAGAAGTATCTCCTAAACATGCCTAGAACATCTCTGGAAGGTTCCAGGAAACACTAGTAAGGGTGGTTACCTCTGGGGAGACAGGTGAAGTGGGAGAAGGACATTACAAGGCAAGCCTGTCTGACCCAAGGGCCACAAGCAGCCCAGGAGGCCAGGCTTTGAATGCAGTCCAACACAAATTCGCAAAACTTTCTTCAAACATTATGAGATTTTCTTTTGCGATTTTTTTTAAAAGCTCATCAGCTATCATTAGTATTAATGTATTTTATGTGTGGCCCCAGACAATTCTTCTTCTTCCAGTGTGGCCCATGGAAGCCAAAAGATTGGACTCCCCTGTTCTAAGGTATTCCATTTGTCAGTTATCCAGCCTCCACTCTTACTTCTTTGTTAGCGACAAGGTCTCGTTCTAACGGCTACGCTGGAGTATAGTGGCGCGACCATAACTCACCGAGCCTCGAATTCGTGGGCTCAAGCGATCCTCTAGCATCCGCCTCCCAAGTAGCTGGTTCTACAGGCGCGCACCACCACGCCGGCTAATCTTTTTATTTTTTGGAGACGGAGTCTCGTATATTGCACAAGCTAGTCTCCAACTCCTGGAATCCTTCTGCCTCGGTCTCCCACAGGGCTGGGGTTCCTGGCGCCAGCCACGCTCCCGGCCAACCACGCTTATTTGTGTAGAATCTTACCTCCCGCCACTCTGCGAGACCAGAAGCTCCTTAAGACACTGGCTCCGACGCATCTTTCGGTCCCTCACGCCGCTTAACGACGCGCCGGGTGACTCCTGTGCCTTATATTTCACGGACTCCCCACCAGCCTGCGGTTGGAGTCACCTAAACTCAACCTGCAGGTGGGAGGTGGAGCCAGGATTCTGCGCTCTGCCCGCGCCACACGCGGCCTTCCCAGAGGCGGGGACCATGGCGTGCGGGTCACACCACTGGGCCGCCAGACGGGACTCTTCTCCCGCCTCAAGGAACTTTCTTGATTTCTATAGTGTAAGAGTAAGGGGACACCCAGGCTACTCCCCACACCTCATGGAAAGCGGGAGAAGAGCGGAAGGAGAGACGCTTCCTCAAGGAAGCGACTCTAATACCCACCACAGCCTCTGAGAACGGAACCCGGCACCCTCCCGGAAATGACGCACAGGGGCTTGGGTCCCGCCCCCACGCTTCCGGGCCTGTGCCTCGCTCGCGCGTGCGCCTCAGAAATAAGTAGCGGGGCTCCGCACGCGCACCTTCACGAGGTGAAAGCAAAATGGAGGACTCGGCCTCCACGCCGCTGTCATCTTCAGCCGCGACTGCAGCCTCCACCTCGACTCCAGCGGCCCTGCCAGCACGGAAGCAGCTGGACAAAGAGCAGGTGAGTGGTTTCTGGGGAGGGTGGCTTGGAAGCGGGGTGGCAGTGATCTCGTGAGGCGCAGGGTGCGGGGACCCGAGTGCGTGCTCGGCAGAATACCTCGGGGCTCTGGGAGGGTCGCCTGCGGGCTGTGTGCCTCAGCTGTCCCGTTTACATACGTGGGTAGACGCCTGCTTCCCCACGGTCCTGCGGACTTGAATTGGGTTGCAAGTGTACTAGATGATGAGCTAAATAAGATCGACCTGGCGACCTGGCTTAACTTCCCTATAATTAGGCCTTGGCCGAGTCGCTTACTTTTGCAGGTCTGTTACCCGTTATTTAAAATGGGCCCTTCCGGTCCGCGTTACCCAGGATCGGAAGAGGCAAAGTAAGTACCGCATTTTGGCCAGGGGCCTGGCACAAGGTAAGAAAGTACTCAGTAGGCTGGGCGCGGTGGCTCACGCCTGTAATCCCAGTACTTTAGGAGGCTGAGGCGGGTGGATCACCTGATGTGAAAAGTTCGAGACTAGCCTGGCCAACGTGGTGAAACCCCGTCTCTACTAAAAATACAGAAATTAGCTGGGCGTGGTGGTGGGCATCTGTAATCTCAGATACTTGGGAGGCTGAGGCAGGAGAATTGGTGGAACCCGGGAGGCGAAGGTTGCAGTGAGCTGGGATCCCGCCATTGCACTCCAGCTGGAGCGACAACGAGACTACGTCTCAAAAAAAAAAAAAAAAAAAAAAAAAAGGAAGAAATAATAAATGCTAAGTTGCTAAATGCATTCGCTTTGTGCTTTTCCTGGGATTACTGCTTTCATCGTTGAGGGCAGGAGGAGCATGTTTCCGTTTGGCCCAATCTCTGAAGTAGAAGAGACGCCCTGCTGTAGATAGTGCTGGAAGTGGATACTTAGGCGTGTTTGAGGGATTCTTAGAATTCTCTGAAGATAAATTGCAAGATCCTAATAGATAAGGTTATGGAGGTTACCCCTTGAAATAGAAGTTGGAAGAGAAAAAATAGAAAGTGTGGGAGGAGACAAATGCTAAGTTAAATTGAGAACATTTCACTTATTTGTGTAAGTCATTATGAGAACATTTCACTTATTTGTCTTCTCCACTTTGCAGGTTAGAAAGGCATTGGATGCTCTCTTGACACATTGCAAGTCCAGGAAGAACAATTATGGGTTGCTTTTGAATGAGAATGAAAATTTATTTTTAATGGTGGTATTATGGAAAATTCCAAGTAAAGAACTGAGGGTCAGATTGTAAGTTGTGGTTTTCTACCTTTGCTGTTTTTATCTGCCTGTTCATTCTTTGTAACTCGAACAATTCTATGGTATTTTCTAATGGAAACTTTGCAAACTTATAATAAAAACCAGACACGAAGTAAAACAACAGTGTCTAAAAGAACCGTAGAGGATTGGCAAAGTGGTGCACACCTGTAATCCCAGCACTTTGGGAGGTAGAGGCAGGCGGATTACCTGAGGAGTTCGAGACCAGCCTGGCCAACATGTTGAAACCCCGTCTCTTCAAAAATACAAAAACTAGCTGGACATGATGGCAGGTGCCTCTAATCCCAGCTACCCAGGAGGCTAAGTATGGAGAGTCACTTGAACCCAGGAAATGGAGGTTGCAGTGAGCAGAGATGTCTCCATTGCACTCCAGTCTGGGCAACAGAGCAAGACTCAGTCTCAAAAACAAAAACAAACAAGAAAAAAAAGAAAGTAGAAAGAAAGTTAAAAAAAAGAATTGTAGGAATTTAGATGTGCTAAAATTTTCTCGAAATTTCACCAGTTTTCTGAGCTTGGTTGACAGCTAACCTAATCGGGTCTGTTGAATAGAAAACCTAGTGTTTGAAGCAATAAAGGTGAAATAAGTTAAACAGCTTTTTTTTTTTTTTTAAGAATCTTTTTATCTTTCCATATCAAGCAAAAATTATTTGAGGCCCCAATTTACTCCTTTATACACAGACAATAAAAAACTGCAGTGGACTCCTTTCTATGAAAAAGACACCCATGGTGATTATATAAAATGCTTCTTCAGAACATAGGTTGTAAGCATAAGAAATGAGTTAAACTCTTGTATTTTATTTTCTGTAAGATGAAGCATAATTATGTTTGCTGGTCCCCCTGGTTTATGTTTATTTCATGTTTTTTGGTTTCAGTTCTTTTCTCTCTTTTTTAAAGACACAGGGTCTTGGGCTGTTGCCCAGCTGGAGTGCAGTAGTGAGGTCTGTGTTTACTGCAACCTCAACCTCCCTTACTCAAGTGATCCTCCCACGTCAGCTTCCCAAGATGTTGCCCAGGCTGGTCCTGACCTTGGGCTCATGCAGTCCTCCGGCCTCGGTCTCCCAAAGTGTCAGGATTACAGGCATGAGTCACCGTGCCTGGTCTATTTTAACTGTTTCAGTTCTTTTTTTCCGTTTTTCTTTTCTTTTTTTTTTTTGAGACAGAGTCTTTGCTCTGTCACCCAGGCTGGAGTGCAATGGCGCAATCTCGGCTCACTGCAACCTCCGCCTCCTGGGTTCAAGTGATTCCCTTGTCTTAGCCTCCTGATTAGCTAGGACTATAGCTACATGCGGTATAGCTACATGCCTCCATGCCCGGCTAATTTTTATATTTTTTTTGTAGAGGTGGAGTTTCACCATATTGGCCAGGCTGGTCTCTATCTTCTGATCTTATGATCCACCCAACTCACCTTCCCAAAGTGCTGAGATTACAGGCATGAGCCACCGTGCCTGGCCTTCAATTCTTAAAAGTTGTGTTGGGCTGGGCTCAGTGGTTCACACCTCTAATCCCAGCACTTTGGGAGGCTGAGGCCTGCAGATCACTTGAGGTCGGGACTTCGAGACTAGCCTGACCAACAGTGCAAAGCCCCGTCTCTACTAAAAATGCAAAAATTAGCCGGGCATGATGGCAGGCGTCCATAATCTCAGCTGCTTGGGAGGCTGAGGCACAAGAATTGCTTGAACCCAGAAGGCAGAGGTTGCAGAGACTCCAGCCTGGGTGACAGCGAAACTCCATCTCAAAAAAAAGTTATGTTGGCCAAATGTGGTGGCTCACACCTATAATCTCAGCATTTTGGGAGGCTGAGTGAGGTGAATTGCTTGAGCCTACAAATTTAAGACCTGCTTAGGCTACCTGGCAAAACCCTATTTCTACGAAAAATACAAAAATTAGCTGGGCCCATGCCCAGCTGGCACACGCCTGTAGTCTCAGCTGTGCTGGAGGCTGTTGTGAGCTATGATCACACCTTGGCACTCCAGCCTTGGCAACTGAGCAAAACCCTGTTTCAAAAAAAAAAAAAAAGAGAAAGTTATTATCATTACAGAGCTAAGAGTTTTACAGAAGGTAAAATTCTGAACCAGGCTTGTCCTGATGAAGCTAGTTTAATAATAATTATATGTGCAGGAATTTGGATGTCTTTGATATTTTAATTCTTGTTATATCCCAAGTGTTAATTGATGTTTGGGCCTGTGTGTTTGTGATTTGCTTGCCATTGCAAGTGAAGTGTTTTTTGTTGTTGTTGTTGTTTATTTGAGACGGAATTTTGCTCTTGTTGCCCAGGCTGGAGTGCAGCGGTGTAATTGGGGCTCACTGCAACCTCTGCCTCCCAGGTTCAAGCGATTCTCCTGCCTCAGCCTCCCAAGTAGCTGGTTTTACAAGTGTCTGCCACCACTCCCAGCTAATTGTTTGTATTTTTAGTAGAGAGGGAGTTTCACTGTGTTTTCGGGCTGAACTCGAACTCCTGACCTCAGGTGATACACCTGCCTTCACCTCCTAAAGTGCTAGGATTACAGGCGTGAGCCACCGTTCCTGTCCATGCGATGAATTTTTAAATGTTGGTCTCGGTGCAATGTTTGTTTAACTAGCATGACTAAAGTTACTTAAATGACACTAAGTTTATTGTGTATTCTGTATAATACAAACATGTACAGTGTCTGTAATAATGCTTTCCTCAGTTTCTTTTCACGTATTTTGTAGGCCCTTACCTCATGGTATTCGATCAGATTTAGAAGATATCTGTTTATTTACGAAGGACGAACCCAATTCAACTCCTGAAAAGACAGAACAGTTCTATAGAAAGCTTTTAAACAAGCATGGAATTAAAACCATTTCTCAGGTAGGAAGCCTGGTTAATATTTTCAAGTTATTTAGAGGATTTAATTGAATTGAAACGATGTCACAAATACATTACTACATTTCCTAGTATTTTTCTTCTACTTTTTTTAATTTAATTTGTGGTAGTGTGTACATCAGTAGCTTTTATATCTTGCAAGTTATAAAAGGGTGGCTCGTGTCATTCCTCTGTACTTTCGGAGCATCTTGTTTTTCTCTGATTCACTGTTTTGTAGTTGGTATACTTATCTTTTTTACTCTCTGGATGTAAGGGATCTAAGTTCCTTTTTTTTTTTTTTTTTTTTTTTTCTTTTTGTGAGATGGAGTTTACTCTGTCGCCCAGGCTGGAGTGGAATGGTGCAATCTTAGCTCACTGCATCTTCTGCCTCCCGGGTTCAAGCAATTCTCCCTCTTCAGCCTCCCAAATAGCGGGGGTTACAGGCACACATCATCACGCTCAGCTAAGTTTTATATTTTTTTAGAGACAAGGTTTTACCATGTTGGCCAGGCTGGTCTTGAACTCCTGACCCCAGGTTATCATCTCACCTTGGCTTCCCAAAGTGCTGGCATTACAGGTGTGAACCACCACGCCTGTCCTGGATCTAAGTTTCTTTAGCTGGGGTCCTTCTCATTTATCTCAGTGTTCTCAGCATGTAGCATAGTGCCTAGCACATTTTAGGCACTCACGTGTTCACTAAAGTATGAGAGGAATGGCTCTGGGACATTTTTTAATACAAATACAAATTGTTGCCTAAGTATTTCTTCTTCTTGTTTAGGTTCCTAACTTCTTGTTTTTATTCTCTATGCTTCCTAGATTATCCCCTTCCAAACTCTAAAGAAGGAATATAAACCCTTTGAAGCCAAGCTCCGCCTTCTGAGCACTTTTGACTTCTTCCTTACTGATGCCAGAATTAGGCGACTGTTACCCTCACTCATTGGGAGACATTTCTATCAAAGAAAGAAGTAAGTTTCTTAGTAGTAACTGGACTTCAGCAGCATGAAATTTCTAGGTGTGTTGTATGCATTGTATTCTGAATGCCTGTGTGTTTTTTATAGAGTTCCAGTGTCTGTAAACCTTCTGTCCAAGAATTTATCAAGAGAGATCAATAACTCTATAGGTGGAACAGTCTTAAACATTTCTAAAAGTGGTTCTTGCAGGTAGGTAAAAGGCATTCATGTGTGCCTCCTTTCATCTTGTATTTGACAATGATTTTATATACTTTTTAAAAAGATTTTGTTAGTCGTACCAGATCCCTTTTTAAAACTAAAATCTATTCCTTAGAAGTGATGAATTCTCAGGCCAGGTGCAGTGGCTTATGCCTATAATCCCAGCACTTTGGGAGACCGAGGCAGGAGGATTGCCTGAGCCCGGGAGTTCAAGACCAGCTTGGCCAACATAGACCCCCTTCTCTACAAAAAAATCAAGAACATTAGCCAAGTGTGGTGGTGTGCCCCTGTGGTATTGGCTACACGGGAGGCTGAGGCAGGAGGATCACTTGAGCCCAGGAGGTTAAGGCTGCAGTGAGCCATGGTCTTGTCACTGCCCTCTAGCCTGAAAGACAGAGCAAGACTGTCTTTAAAAAAAGTTTAATCTCTAGAACTTTGCTGTGTTCTAGAACAATGCTGTCTGATAGAACATCCCACTGTGATGGAAATGGTCTACATCTGTGCTGTCTCACACAGTAGGCACTGGTTGTATGTAGCTTTTGAGCAAGTGTAATGTGGCTACTGTGTCAGGGACTGAATTTGTAATTAATTTAAAATAGGCACATATAGCTAGTGGCTGAAGGTCACTGCCCTGGACAGGGCAGCTCCAGATACTAAGGAAAGCAAGGAGAGTAAGATGAATGCTTAGAGAACATGAGTAGTTCTGGGCTTTCAGCTTGTCCTTTATTTATTTGCCACTGCACTCAGTCGTGCAATTGCAGTTCACTACAACCTCCAACTCCTTGGCTCAAGCAGTCCTCCCACTGCAGCCTCCTGAGTAGCTGGAACTACAGGCACATGCCACCGTACTTGGCTAACTTTTCAATGTTTTGTAGAGGCAGGGTCTCACTACATTGCCCCGTCTGGACTTCAGCCCCTAGACAAAACTAGTCCTCCCATCCTGGCCTCCAAAAGTGTTAAGATTATAGGTGTGAGCCACTATACCTGGCCTCAGATTGTCCTTTAAAAGCACCATATTACTTCTTAAAGTGAAGATCCACCTCATTCTTAGTTTAAATTCCTGTTAAATGAATTCAGCATTTATTCTGTTCGTCTGTCTGTTTGCTGTCTGTGTTGTCACATTGGTTTAACCTCACCCAGGATACTGAGCTAGGCGGAGCCCCCACACCTAGCCTTTCCTACTAGAACGGGCGTTTTAGGTTAGTGATTGCCTCTGACCTTTGGGTGAGCAGAGGATGTGGCCTAAGCTATTTTATTAGGCTGAGAAGTGCGTTAAGTTTGTATGCTTGGCAGTGTACCAGCTTGGGGAATTAGGGCAAGTTTTAAATGTATTGAAAATATGTTTTATGAAGTAGTTCACCTGCTGACTGCAGTGTGGAGATGGGTAGCTGCCAGAAGGGCAGAGCTGTAGGGCACTGCCCTTCCACCCAGAGACACCCCAGGAGCCCATCATGCATACACATGGTCACACATGGCAGAAAATGGAAACAGATTTCTTGCCTCTGCTTACTAGGGAGGCCTGACCCCAGCATAGTGTCTGCAGGTAGAGCAGAGCAGGGTGCGGGATGGGCAGGACAGGTTGTCTTCTGCCTGCTGCTGGGAAGCCCTTGATCGGGTGTAATGAAGTAGCCGAGAAGCATTGGTCATTGGGCCTGGATGCCTACCCCTTTGGTTAAAGGCTGATGTCAAAATAGTGGCTCATGGAAGTGGTTGGCTAGAAGGTCAGGCCTTGTTTATGGGACCCATGAGTATCTGGGAGAAGGGGATGCTACCCCGAAGGCAGGTAAAGGAGCAACAGTCTCCTACCACTGGGGGTTTTCCAAGGCAAAAGCAACAACTTAAAGAAAGTTGCAGACAACTGAGAAATCATTTCCTCTCTTACCTTTCCCCAGCATAATAATGTATTTTCCTCCTCCACTTCTGTTACTCCCCCTTCCTCCTTCCTCACCATCTTTCCATCTGGGATGCCCGGGTGTGCTCGCAGGCAGGTGGTAACAGGCTCAGGGAGTGGGCAGCGCCTAGTCTTTGGCTGCAGAGAGAGAGGAGCAGCAGCTGGTCTCATCCTCATTCTGCAGACACTGCCGACAGTGAGCTTCCCTTCTGGCTCACTTCATTTTGGCACCAGCGCTGAGCACTGAGCCCTCCAGGCTTCCCGCTTGGCTTCTGCCTGCACTCTGCTTCACCTGAAGGGATGGTCTTACTCTTAGCCAAAAGACACTATTCCACCAGGGACAAGAACTATTTTTTCTTGAGTGGAGCAATAGAATTAGAGAGAGCAGGTGACCCTCCTGGAGGTAGGTCCTCTCAGAACAGCTTGACAGTGGACTCAGTGACCTGGCGTTGTCTAAGATAAAGATAGAAACTCCTCTGGCCCAGCCTCCTGGTGCTCCTAGCCTCACATTTAGGTGCTACTAGCTCTTTAATCACTCCCTCAGCTGGCCATGGTCGCTCACGCCTGTAATCCTAGGGCTTTGGGAGGCCAAGGTGGGTGGATCATTTGAAGTCAGGTGTTCAAGACCAGTGTGGCCAACATTGTGAAACCCCATCTCTACTAAAAATACACAAATTAGCTGTGTGTGGTGGCTCACGACTGTAATCTCAGCTACTAGGGAGACTGAGGCAGGAGATTCGCTTGAACCCAGGAGGCAAAGGTTGCAGTGGGCCAAGATCTCACCACTGCACTTCAGCCTGGTGACAGAGCAAGACTCCATCTCAAAAACAAACAAAAAAAAAAACAAAAAAAAACACCCCCTGATGATGTGACATTTTACTTAAAGTAGAAGGAATTTCTAGAATATGAAAGATGACAGTCTTCTTTTAAAATATATTTAGGCCAGGCATGGTGGCTCATGCCTATAATCCCAGCACTTTGGGAGGCCAAGGCAGGAGGATCACTTGAGCCCAGGAGTTCAAGACTAGCCTGGTGGATCACTTGAGCTCATGAGTGAGAACCCATCCCTACAAAAAATACAAAAATCAGCTGGGAGGCCTGTAGACCCAGCTACTCCAGAGGCTGAGGTGGGAGGATTGCTTAAGCCCAAGATGTTGATTGTGCCACTGCACATCAGCCTGGGCGACAGAAAAAAAACCCTGTCTCCAAAATGAAATAAAGTATATTGAGAACCTAAGGGTTTTAATGGTTTGGTTTTTGTTTTTCAGACTGTTTTACTCTGTTGTTACCCAGGCTGGAGTGCAGTTGGCAGATCTGGGCTCGCTACAGTCTTGAGCTCCTGGGCTCAGGTGACTTTTCTGCCTCAGCCTCCTTAATAAGTGGGATTATAGGCATGTACCACCATGCCCAGTTAATATTTGTTAGTGTGGTAGAGACAGGGTTTTACCATGTTGCCCAGGCTTAATGTATCTACCTTAAAAAAAAAACACACACACTTGAAGAATATGTATTTATATTTCTCATATACCTGCCTGATTTTGAAAAAATGGTTTTTAAAAATCTTTTCTAATACTGTATTAAATTTCAGTGCTATACGCGTTGGTCACGTTGGAATGCAGATTGAGCACATCGTTGAAAACATTGTTGCTGTCACCAAAGGACTTTCAGAAAAATTGCCGGAGGTACAGTATTGCAGGTGCATCGATTGATTGTTCATTTAAAAGAAACAAAGTATATATAGATGATGTTACTCTTTTCTTTGTTTCAGAAGTGGGAGAGCGTGAAACTCCTGTTTGTGAAAACTGAGAAATCGGCTGCTCTTCCTATCTTTTCCTCATTTGTCAGCAATTGGGATGAAGCCACCAAAAAATCTATGCTTAATAAGAAGAAAAAAGTTAGTAGAATTTTAAATAAATACCCATAGGGTGAATAATCAAGGCGGTAAACTCAGTCCCTAGGAGAAGGAAGTAGACCATCATCCCTGCTCGACTTTTCAGTTACCTTTTTCTGGTTTTCTGGTGGTTGTGCTTTTGTGTTCATGGTTCCCACTGTATATGAGGTAGTTGATATTAGTATCAGTAATGCACGCTAAGATAGAAATATCTTGGATTTATTGATAAATTGGATGTTTTTGAAATTTTTGTTAGATCCAGTGCTTGCTGGTTTTTTTTTTAGAGAGATAGGGTTTGGCTCTGTCCCTCAGGCTGGAGCACAGTGGCACCATCAAGACTCACTGCAGCCTTGACTTCCTGGTCTCAAGCGATCCTGTGTCAACCTCCTGAGTAGCTGGGACTACAGGCATGCTCCACCACACCCAGTTAATGTTTTAATTTTTTTATACAGATATGGTCTCCCTATGTTTCCCAAGCTGATCTTGAACTCTTGGGCTCAAGCGATCCACCTGCCTCTGCCTCCCAAAGTGCTGGTATTACAGGCATCAGCGACTGTGCCCGGCCTGGATTAACTGGCTTTTGAGGGGGCCTCAGTTAAGTTCCTATCACATATTTCCAGTCACAGAAACATCACCTTCTAAATAAAGACCAAAACACTTACAGTATTAAACATTGAAATAAATGTGAGCTATATATACTTTTGAGGCAGTAACAAAAGCACTTGAGGTAATTACCCAGTCCATCCAGGGTTGTAGGTGCCTGGAGCTTAATCCTGACAATTCAGGGAAAAGGGTGACAGGCAAGAGCCAATCCTAGAAAAGATGCCATTTCATCACAGGACACGCATACACCCACATTCACTGGGACTCTGACTAGGATAATTTCAACACACCAGTTCACCTAAGGTGCACATACTTGGGTTTGGGAGGGTATGCTGACTAATACCTCCTGAGCTTGGTTTGTAGGTTTTCAGTATTACTTGTACTCTAGCAAAAGAAGCTTTCAGAAGGAAAAAAATTCAGTTTTGGCTGGGTACAGTGGCTCACGCAGGTAATCCCCACACTTTGGGAGGCCGAGCAGGCGGATCATGAGGTCGAGAGATCAAGACCATCCTGGCCAACATGGTGAAACGCTGTCTCTGCTAAAAATAGAAAAATTAGCTGGGCATGGTGGCATGCGCCTGTAGTCCCAATTAGTTGAGGCAGGAGAATCGCTTGAACCCGGGAGGCAGAGGTTGCTGTGAGCTGAGATTGCACCACTGCACTCCAGCCTGGGCAACAGAGTGAGACTATCTCCAAAAAAAGTTTAATTTTTTGCTATTTGTTAGACTGATCTAGGGTTTCTCTCTTCGCCGTGTTAATTGTGTCCAACAAATTTTTAATTTTGTTTTTGAGACAGTTTCGCTCTGTCTCCTGGGCTGGAGTGCAGTGGCATGATCTCAGCTCACTACAACCTCCACCTTCCAGTTTCAAATGATTGTCTGTGTCTCAGCCTCCTGAGTAGTTGGGACTATAGGCACGTATCACCATGCCCAGCTAATTTTGTGCTTTTAGTAATCGGGTTTCACCATATTGGCTAGGCTGGTCTCAAAGTCCTGACCTCAAGTGATCCTCCTGCCTCAGCCTCCCAAAGTGCTGGGATTACAGTCATGAGCCACCGTGTCCAGCTGAGGATTATTATTATTTTTGGGGGGCGGGGGGGGCAGTCTTGCTCAGTTGCCCGGGCTGGAGTGCAGTGGCATGATCTCCACTCACCACAACCTCTGCCTCCTGGGTTCAAGCGATTCTGCTGCTTCAGATATAGTATCTGGGATTATAGGAGCGCGCCACCATCCCCAGCTAATTTTTTGTATTTTTAGTAGATACAGGGTTTTACCACGTTGGCCAGGCTCGTTTCAAAGTCCTGACCTTGTGATCCACCCACCTCCACCTCGGCCTCCCAAAGTGCTGGGATTATAGGCGTGAGCCACTGTGCCTGGCTGGATTATTCTTTATACTCTCTAAACCATACTGTGTTTCAGAAAAATCTCTAGACTATATACTTTAGATAGCCAGATTCAGAAATACAAATGTATAAGTTAATGCATAAAATGCATATTTGGCTGTGAGTAAAAAACTCGTTGAGGTTCCAGTGCTGGTAAGGGAGTTTGTTCTCTGTACAGATCAAGGTCCATTCACGGGCTTATGGATGATCAGAACTGCAAGTGGTAAATCTGTGCCATTTGTTAACCAACAGAAGTGTTCCTGATAAAATTTTTTATGATGTGTTTTGGTAGGAGGCAAGGAAAAAACGAAGAGAAAGAAATCATGAAAAACAAAAGGAGAGGAACAAAATCAGAAAGAAGAAACAGCAGGCTAGTATGCCTGCATCAGTCCTTAGTAAAGACGCTGTGGCACCTGAAAGTGGTGACACTACAGTGAAGAAACCTGAATCGAAGAACGAGCAGACCCCAGAGCGTGGGAAGAAAAGGCGTGGCAAAGGAAAAGCCCAAGTTCAAGTGGCACATGACTCCGAGGACGAAATTCCGCAGCTGGTACCAATAGGAAAGACTCCAGCTAAGGAGAATGTAGAGGTATTGTTTTTAATATTTAATATTCATAATGGATTGGTTCAGTGGCTACTGTCATGCAGGCACTGTGCTGAGCAGTGAATGCTGAAAAATACTGGAATGAATCCAAAGAACTATGAAGGTAGTTATGATTTACTGTCCTTTTTTTTTTTTTTTTTTTTTTTTGAGATAGTGTCTTGCTATATTGCCCAGGCTGGTCTTAAACTCCCAGGCTCAAGCAATCTTCTCACCTTGGCCTCCCAAAATGCTGGGATTACAAGTGTGAGCCACTGCACCTGGCCCCAACCAGTTTGTTGTTGTTGTCGTTGCTGTTGTTGTTAAGATGGAGTCTTACTCTGTGACCCAGGCTGGAGTGTGGCATGATCTCAGCTCACTGCAACCTTCACCTCCCTGGTTCAAGCAATTCTTCCTCAGCCGCCCGAGTAGCTGGGATTAATAGTGCGCATCACCATGCCCAGCTCATATTTGTGTTTTTGGTAGAGACAGGGTTTTGCCATGTTGGCCAGGCTGGTCTCGAACTCCTGACCTCAGGTGATTTGGCCTCCCGGAGTGCTGGGATTACAGGGGTGAGCCACCGTGCCTGGCCCCCCAGTTGGCTTTTACACAGTGAATTTGGGAACCCCTGCCCTAAACCATGTGCCAGGGATGTACAGCTACATTTGGAAGAGTCGGAGTTTGCTCCCAGGTGCCTTTGCTATGCTCCTAATGATGCTTCCAGAAGTCCTTCCCATCAGTCATAAGTTATAGGGAAAGGTGCTTTTCCTCTGATTGAACCAGGAAGACCTCTGGGTGTTTATAATTCTTTTTTTTTTTTTTTTTTTTGATACAGAGTCTTGCTCTGTTGCCTAGGCTGGAGTACAGTGGCACAATCTCGGCTCACAGCAACATCCACTACTCAGGCCCAAGCAATTCACATGCCTCATCCTCCTGAGTAGCTGGGATTACAGGCATGTGCCACCATGCCCAGCTAATTTTTCTATTTTTAGTAGAGGTGGGGTTTCACCATGTTGGCCAGGCTGGTCTTGAACCCCTGGCCTCAAGTGATCCACCTGCCACGGCCTTTCAAAGTGCTGGGATTACAGGTGTGAGCCACCACACCTATCCCTAATTCTTTTTTTTTTTTTTTTTTCCTGAGAAGGAGTTTGGCTCCTGTTGCCCAGGCTGAAGTGCAATGGCACAATCTCCACTGACTGCAACCTTTGCCTTCCGGGTTCAAGTGATTCTCCTGCCTCACTCAGTCTCCTGAGTGCCCGCCACCACGCCTGGCTAATTTTTGTATTTTTAGTAGATACAGGGTTTTATCATGTTGGCCAGGCTGGTCTTGAACTCCTGGCCTCAAGTGATCCGCTTGCCTTGGCGTCCCAAAGTGCTGGGATAACAAGTGTGAACCACCGCACCCAGCCTCCCTCATTCTTTTTTTTTTAATTTTAATTTTTATTTTTGGAAGCACTGTGGTTTGTAGCCTCCCTCATTCTTAATAGTGGAATACAGCTCATCTCTGTCATCATGTTGAGGTGTACCTTTTGGGTGTTAACTAATTAAAACAGTAACTCCTAGAATTAGTGTCAGGTTTTGTGGTCTTTTTCTATATTAAATTTTCTTCTTCCTAGATTCAAAAACATGCCACAGGAAAGAAGTCTCCATCAAAGAGTCCTATTCCCAGCACACCTCGTGGGAAGAAAAGAAAGGCCTTGCCAGCATCTGAGACCCCAAAAGCTGCAGAGTCTGAGACCCCAGGGAAAGGCCCACGGAAGAAGCCAAAAATCAAAGAAGAGGCAGTGAAGGAAAAAAATCCTTCACTGGGGAAAAAAGATGTGAGACAGACTCCTAAAAAGCCAGAGGCCAAGTTCTTCACCACTCCTAGTAAATCTGCAAGAAAAGCTTCCCACACCCCCAAAAAACGGCCCAAAAAAACCAAAGTACCCCAGTCAACCTAAAGTCAGTGATTCAACCAGAAGGGAACCTCAGAGCTGCCCTCAGAGCTTATTAGAAATACTCAGGTTCTGACCCCATTGGCAGCCTTCTCCAAGCATCAGGCCTAGATTTAAAGATTTTTTAAAAACTTCCATAGGTAATTCTGACATATGTTCTGGGTATAGTAATCTATTTTTAAATTGTCCTTCTGTGTGTGTGCTAACGTAATAGAAGAAATATGGAGTGCTTCTCTATGGTTGTTCAGCACTTGGGGAATTATTTGAGCCCAGGAGTTTGAGACCAGCCTGGGCAACATGTGAAATCCTGTTTCTACAACAGAAAAAAAATAGTGGCATGTACCTGTGCTCCCAGCTACTCAGGAGGCTGAGGTGGAAAGATCAAGTGAGCACAAGAAGTCAAGGCTGCAGCGAGCCATGATCACACCACTGTGCTCCAGCCTGGGTGATAGTGTGAGACTGTCTGAGAAAAAAAATATATATATAACATTGCCCTGCTTCTGAGTATACGTACTGCTGGCTTTCTGTAGCACGTGAGTCTGACTCGAGGTCTCTGATGTGACCCTTTTCCTCATCTACTCAACCATCACATGGACTCCATCACACTCCTTTGTCTTCATTCCCAAAATGGCCCAGTGAGAGCCTTGATGCATGAGAATCAGCTGCTGAATTTAGGAGAAACTCAAGTTTCTTGGCCCTCATGCTGAGCCTGTTGGTCTAAGCTTATGAGTCACTGGATGAGCATGCATATGGGAAGGGAAATTAACATGGAGTCATTTATACAGCTACTGAATTGAATCCTACCTATAGGAGGCAAGAACATGATTTATCTTCCATGAGCCTTCCTCTCTCCTACGTTACTCCTCAGTCCACAGATTTGCTTATGTGTGACAACTGTAAGGAAACTTGGGAGAGTAGACTTTTTTTTTTTTTTTTTTTTTTTTTTTAGGCCAAATTTCTTGTTGCCCAGGCTGGAGTTCAATGGCGCAACCTCGGCTCACCACAACCTCTGCCTCCTGGGTTCAAATGATTCTCCTGCTTCAGCCTCCTGAGTAGCTGGGATTACAGGCATGCGCCTCCATTCCCAGCTAATTTTATGTTTTTAGTATAGTAGAGAAGGATTTTTCCATGTTGGTTAGGCTGGTCTTGAACTTGACCTTAGGTGATGTGCCCTTCTCAGCCTCCCAAAGTGCTGGGATTATAGGTGTGAGCCACTCTGTCCTGTCCAGTCAAGAGTAGACTATTAATGTTTGCACAATTGTCAAGTACATTCTGAGGCAGCAAACAACTTGTAGGTACTCGGCCTTTCACTGGTTGTGCATAGGTATGCATCCATAGTAAGTTATAGATTCACTGCAGTGCAGGAATGTGCTTTCATGCAAAAGGCTAACGTGGGGCATGCTTTCAAAGATCAGGTGGGTGTTGGGTGTCTTGGCTCACATCTGTGATCCAAGCACTTTGGGAGGCTGGGTGGATTGCTTGACCCCCAGAGTTTGAGACCATCCTGGGCAACAGAAAACCATCTCTACCAAGAATTAGCTAGGTGTGGTGGCATGTGCTTGTGGTCCCCGCTACTTGGGAGGATGAGATGGGAGGATTGCTTGAACCCCGGGTGGTAAAGGCTGCAGTGAGTCATGATCATGACCCTGCACTCCAGTCTGCGAAAGAGACAGAATCCTGGCCCCGTTTCCAAAAAAAGATGTTGGGCATGGTGGCTTGCATCCGTAATCCCAGCCAAGGCGGGCAGATCACTTGAGGCCAGAAGTTCCAAGACCAGCCTGGCTAACATGGTGAAACCCTGTCTCTACTAAAAATAGAAAAACTAGCTGGGCATGGGGGCAGGCACCTGTAATCCCAGCTACTTGGGAGGATGAAGCAGGAGAATCACTTGAACCCAGGAGATGGAGGTTGCAGTGAGCTGAGATGCACCACTGCATTCCAGCCCAAGCAGCAGAGCAAAACTGAAAAAAAAAAAGAAAACAGATGTGTAGGTCTCCCTCAAGTTAGAGGAGTCTGGGCAGTGGGGGAGATGGTCCTACTCTGTTGCCCAGGCTGGAGTGCAGTAGTGCCATCAGTTCCAGTCTCAATTTCGTAGGCCTGAGGCAATCCTCCCACTTCAGCCTCCCAAGTAGCTGTAACTATCGGGGCATGCCATCACACCTGGCCAATTTTTATATCTTTTGTAGAGATAGGTTCTCCCTATATTCCCCAGGCTGGTCTCAAAACTCCTAGGTTCAAGTGATCCTCCCACCTCAGCCTCCCCAAAATGCTCAATTACAGCCATGAGGCACCATGCCAACCTGGTTTTGCCTTTTTTTTTTTTTTTTTTTGATATGGAGTCTTGCTCTGTCACCAGACGAGTGCAGTGGCGCAATCTCGGCTCACTGCAAGCTCTGCCTCCCTGGTGTTGAAGCAATTCCCCTGCCTCAGCCTCCCGAGTAGCTGAGACTACAGGCGTGCGCCACCATGCCCAGCTAATTTTTGTATTGTAGTAGAGATGGGGTTTCACCATGTTGGCCAAGATGGTCTCTATCTCTTGACCTTGTGATCTGGCCGCCTCAGCCTCCCAAAGTGCTGGGATTACAGGCATGATCCACCATGCCAGGCCTGCTTTTGCGTTTTAGTAGCACAAATTTGTAAAGTTAACTTTTCAAATTATGAAAGCCTCTAAAATATAAAATTATTTGTAATCCCGCTGTCCTTTTGGGCTTCTATAGATGAATATACGTTTAAAATGTGGGAGTTTAGCTTAATTGATTTGTTTTCCATAGAAACTAGGTTCTATGAGTAGCTGGTTAGATAGACTTGTTTCACTTCCTCCAAGATCTGATTTGTTTGGGACAAACCCACATACATAATCATGTCAGTCTCTTCTCTGCATGACATAATTTTCCAGCAATAGCTGTGTGGTTTTTGTAATGCTATCCTCTAGCCAGTTCAAGATTTTGCAACACTGTGATTCTTTGCGCTGTAGTTCAGTCTTGTTGACTATGGTACAGGTCTGTACCTTCCTGTTCCTGCATCTAGTTTCATTCCAATGTTCTCTGTTGAAGAAGCTGGCTTTAATTTCTTGAACAAGATGCTGGTATTATCATCTAACATAAAGCCTATTTTATAATAAAGTGTTGACTAATGAGTACTGTACTGAAAGTGAAAAACAATGGTTGTGTGTGTATGGTTTCTACTGAATATGTATCACTTTTTTTCTTTTTTCAAAGATGAGGTTTCACCATGATGGCCAGGCTGGTCTTGAACTCTTGACCTCAGGTGATCCACCCACCTTGGCCTCCCAAAGTGCTAGGATTACAGGCGTGAGCCACCACGCCCGGCCATGAATACGTATCACTTTTATACCCTCATAAAGTTGAAAAATCATTAAGTTAAATCATCATAAGCTGGGTACGTTCTGTACAGGTTTCCAAGGCTTCACAATGTTGCACGCACATTCCTAGCCAGCTGATAGGGCTATGAGCCAAGAGTCTCCCCAGGGGCCAAGAGAAGGACCAGAAATCTCTACTATGGTGTATCATGCTCTTGTGGGCCAAGTATGAGGCTGATATTTCATTATTAGCACTGGGTTTCTGGAATCCAGCTTCTTCACCAGGGAGATTTAATGGTTGAAACCAAATGTGATGGGTGATATTGAGTGTCACATTTTTCTTCAGAAGGAAGTAATTGAGCTTTAATTTGTTTTTTTAGGAATAGTAATAATTAAAATTCAATATATATATATTTTTTGAGACAGAGTTTTGCTCTTGTTGCCCAGGCTGAAGTGCAATTGGTGAGATCTCAGTTCACTGAAACCTCTGCCTCCCACGTTCAAGCGATTCTCCTGCCCTAGCCTCCCAAGTAGCTGGGATTACGGGTACCCACCACCATGCCTGGCTAATTCTGTATGTTTAGAGAGATGGGGTTTCTCCATGTCGGTCAGGTTGGTTTTGAACTCCCAACCTCAGGTGATCCGCCTGCCTCGGCATCCCAAAGTGCTGGTATTACAGGCGTGTGCTCGGCCTAAAATTCAATATTTTAAATGTCATGAATGTGTTTAAGTCAATCCAAGTGTTTAATAAAAATTACGTTGTGGCCAGGCACAGTGGCTCACGCCTGTAATCTCAGCACTTTGGGAGGCCAAATTGGATGGATCACCTGAGATCGGGAGTTTTAAACCAGCCTGGGCAACATGGCAAAACCTCTTCTCAATTAAAAATACAGAAATTAGTCAGCGTGGTAGTGGGCACCTGTAATCTCAGCTACTCGGGAGGCTGAAGCACGAGAATCGCTTGAACCTAGGAAGCAGATGCTGCTGTAAGCCGAGATTGCACCACTGCACTCCAGCCTGGGCGACAGAGCAAGACTGTCTCAAAAGAAAAAAAAAAAAGGATCACATTGTATTTCAGTCTCCTTGAGAAATACTAAAATGAGGGCACCATGAAGTTGTTCAGTGTCATGCTATTCCTAACACCTGGCCAAAAACCCCTGCTCTACTTTTCGTACAAAGTCTTGCCATTTAGTTAAATATTTAAAAGTTCTGCACTCCCTACATTTTTTAACTGAAATTGCTACAGGTTTTTTTTTTTTTTTTTTTTTTGCCTACAGTTACATTAATATTCAAATACCAAGATTTGCAATTTGGACTTTATGAGCCATGAGAAACCTTCATCAATCCTTGGATCCTAAGGAAATTAGTGCATCTAATAAAAGACCATTAATAAAATTTTAGATATGGGGATCATTTCAGCATAGTGGTCCTGGAGAGAGAAAATGGCAAATTATTTGGGTAGTTCTATTTAATCCCAGATTATAACATCGCAGTCCAACGCTTTAAAATGATTAGTATCTCCTGTTTATATAACTCAGCTGGGTCATTTTCTTTTTTTTTCTTTTTGAGAGAATCTTGCTGTTGTCACCCAGGCTGGAGTGCAGTGGCACAATCTCAGCTCACTGCAACCTCTGCCCCTTGGTTTCTAAGCGATTCTCCTGCGTCAGCCTCCCGAGTAGCTGGGACTACAGGTACATGCCACCATGCTTGGCTAATTTTTGTATTTTTAGTAGAGACAGGGTTTCACCATGTTGGCTAGGCTGGTCTCAAACTCCTGACATCAGGTGATCGCCCTCCTCAGCCTCCCAAAGTGCTGGGATTATAGGCGTGAGCCACCGCACTGGCCTGGGAACTTCTTTTGGTGTCAGTTGCTACACTTTTAAACTTAGGTTGTGCATTTTGGGGGAAGTAGAGATGGAGATCACGGAAGGATGCCAAATCCTCTCCAAGCCACCCCTTTTCTAATGAGTGGAGCAATGGACCTCAGAAACAAAAATAAAATAAAGTAGCTGGACCTGGTGGTTGACGTGTATAATCCCAGCATTTAGGGAGGCAGAGGTGGGCAGATCATCTGAAGTCAGGAGTTTGAGACCAGCCTGGCCAACATGGCGAAACCCCGTCTCTACTAAAAATACAAAAATTGGCCAGGCCTGATGGTGTACGCCTGTAGTCTCAGCTACTCTGGAGGCTGAAGAAGGAGAATTGCTTGAATCCGGGAAGTGGAGGTTGTAGTGAGCTGAGATCGCACCACTGAACTCCAGCCTGGACAACAGAGCAAGACTCTGTCTCAACAAAAAAAGAAAGAAGAAAATGTAACTAACTGTACCCAGCAAAACAAGGACCACTGAAGCAGTGCTTAAAAGCTAGTAGAGGGCTGGGCACGATGACTTAGGCCTGTAAATCCCAGCACTTTGGGAGATTGAGGCAGGAAGATGGCTTGAGCTCAAAGGTTTGAGAAACAGCCTGGGCAACACAGCAGGTCCTTGACTCTACAAATAACTAAAAACCTGACTGGATGACCAGGCACAGTGCCTCACACTTGTACTCCCGTACTCCCAGCACTTTGGGAGGCCAAGGCGGGCAGATCACTTGAGGTCAGGAGTTCAAGATCAGCCCAACTAAGAATGTGTTTCTCAGTTTGAAATGGTTGAAAGAAAAAAGGCAATATTTTGTGACATATGAAAATGATGTGAAATTCAAATTTCAGTGTCCATAAATAAAATTTTCTTGGAACTCAAAAAAAAAAATGGTAAAACCCCATCTCTTCTAAAAATACAAAAGTTAGCCAGGCGTGGTGGTGCGCATCTGTAATCCCAGCTACTCAAGAGGCTGAGGCAGGAGAATCGCTTGAACCAGGGAGGCAGAGGTTGCAGTAAATGGAGATTGTGCCACTGCACTCCAGCCTGGGTGACCAGAGTGAGACCCTCTCTCAGGAAACAAATTGGCTGGGCGTGGTGGTGCCTGCCTGTGGTCCCAGCTACTTGGGAAGCTGAGGTGGGAGAATCCTTTCATCCCTGTCAGTTGAGGGTGTGGTGAGCCATGACCATGCTACTGCACACCAGCCTGGGTGACAGAGTGAGACACCGTCTGGAAAAAAAAAAGTGAATAGAAACAACCAGTCCAGTGCAGTGGCTCACACCTATAAATCCCAGCACTTTGGAAGGCCAAGATGGGAGGATCACTTCAGGCCAGGAGTTCAAGACCAGCCTGGTCAACATAGCAAGACCCTGTCTTTTAAAAATAGTAAAAAAAACAAGCAAACAAACAAGAAAGAAAGAACAAAACCAGCATTCATCACAAACCATTCAGTTTCCCAATACCAAGCTAAAAGGTTATCATACTTTTCTAGAAAGAATCTGTGTAAAGCAACATAGCGAGATCCCATCTCAATTTTAATTAATTTAATTTATTTTTTAATTTTTAATTTATTTTTTATTATTTATTTTTATTATTTTTTTTTGCTTGTAGGACATCTCACCTACAATATTTTTTATTTTTATTTATTTTTATTTTATTTTATTTTGAGACAGACTCTTGCTCTGCTGCCCAGGCTGGAGTACAGTGGTGCCATCTCAGCTCACTGCAACCTCCACCTCCCGAGTTCAAGTGATTCTCCTGCCTCAGCCTCCTGAGTAGCTGGGAATACAGGTGCCTGCCACCATGCCAGGCTAGTTTTTGTATTTTCAGTAGAGAAGAGGTTTCACCATCTTGGCCAGCCTGGTCTTGAACTCCAGACCTCCTGATCCACCTGCCTAGGCCTCCCAAAGTGCTGGAATTACAGGCTGAGGCCTGAGAATCGCTTGAACCCAGGAGGTGGAGGTTGCTGTGAGCCGAGATCATATCACTGCACTCCAGCCTGGTGACAGATACTCTAGTTCAAAAAAAAAAATCTCCAATTACACTTAAAAATTTTACCTGGGGCTGGCGCTGTGGTTTATGCCTGTAATCCCAACACTTTGGGAGGCCAAGGCGGGCGGCTCACTTGAGGTCGGGAGTTCGAGACCAGCCTGACCAACAGGGAGAAACCCCGTGTCTACAAAAATTAAATAAATTAAAAAAAAAAAATTTACCTGTAAGACAGGGTCTTACTCTTTTGCCCAGGGTGGAGTGCAGTGGCACAATCATGGTTCAATGCAGTCTCGACCTCCTGGGCTAAAGCAATCCTCCAACCTCAGTCTCCTGAATAGCTGGGACTACAAGTAAGCACCACCATGTTCAGCTAATTTAAAAAAAAAAAATTTTTTTTTGAGACGGAATCTCATTCCGTTGCCCAGACTGGAGCGCCGTGGCGCAATCCTGGCTCACTGCAACCTCCACCTCCTGGGTTGAAGCAATTCTCCTGCCTCAGCCCTCCAAGTAGCTGGGACTATAGGCACCCGCCATCATGCCTGGCTATTTTTTTGGTATTTTTTAGTAGAGACAGGGTTTCACCATGTTGGCCAGGACGGTCTCCATCTCTTGATCCCGTGATCTGCCCACCTCAGCCTCCCAAAGTGCTGGGATTATAGGCGTGAGCCACCACACCCAGCAAAAAAAGTTTTTTTAAGAGATGGAGTAGCTCACTATGTCGCTCAGTTTCATCTCAAACTCCTGGCCTCTAGTGATCCTCCCACCTCAGCCTCCCAAAGTGCTGTGATTACAGGCATGAGCTACTGTGCCTGGCCAGTGCTTATTTTTTATCTCCAAAATGGGAGTAGTATCAGAAAATATTTTTAATGTCCTCTGCACCTTTTAGTCTGTCAATAAAATCTGTAAATAACAACAACATACATAGTTCTGCTTCCTAAGCATAAGCACGGTTAATTTTTTTTTTTTTTTTTTTTTTTTTTTTTATAACAGTATCGCTCTGTTGCCCAGGCTGGAAGGCAGTGGCGCGATCTTGGCTCACTGCAACTTCGGCCTCCCGGGTTCAAGTGATTCTCCTGCCTCAGCCTTCCAAATAGGTTGGACTATAGGCACAGGCCACCACACCCAGCTAATTTTTGTATTTTTGGTAGAAAAGGAGTTTCATCATATTGGCCAGGGTGGTCTCAATCTCCTGACCTCATTATCCACCCGCTTCAGCCTCCCAGAGTGTTGGGATTACAGGCATGAGCTACTGCAGCTGGCCCACAGTTAACATTTAATATCTTGACTTTTTTAACAATTTTTTTCCTATGTTTAAGTATTTCTCTACCTTTGTTTCCTTCTGGTCTATATCTTCCAAGATTCCTTCAATGGTATGATTTGTAGTGAACAAATGCCAGCCCTCCTTCAACTCATCCCTCTGAAATGTCTATCATTAAGAGCATGACAAAAATGTCTAAAGTCCCCTTGTCGTGGGGGTGCTGTTTCTGAAAAATGCACACTCCTGGTCTCACTGCAGACCTGCTTAACTGGAATTACTGTATATATGCGGGACTTAGGAAGCTGTGTTTTGACCAAGAGGCCAGGTGATTCTTCTGCTGAGTTAGTGCTGGGAAACAGTGCGAAGAGAGATACGGTAGCTAGACGTCGTCTTGCCTCTGTAACGTCTTCACTGCCTTGTGGTAACGTCGTTCCCAAATTCTCAGCACGTGAACTGAATGAAATGGTCAACTAAAAGCCAATCAGGGTAAAACAGATCTTTTATTTCTTCTTGTTTTTGTTATTTTTTTTTTTACATGGGAGCATTGACGTGAACTGCTATATGCATTTATCCCCAGTCTCTCCTTATGAGAAGTGAATTTCTTCAACGTTTATAGAACAGAGGCATTCACATTATTGGATGAATTAAGGAAAAAAATCGAACCTGATGTGTGAAAATTTCTGCTCGTGAGAATCCGGGTTATTTTAATTATCCAATCAAGAGCCTAATTTGTATAAGAGAAACACAGCAGCTTATTGACTCTTTTTAACTGAGGACTGTTTGTCTTGACGGAGGGCGTCTGGCTGTTTCGGAGAAACTATTCCTGATCTTATTTTAACTAAAAAGCTGCCTGCTATACCAGGTGAGAGAAGCTATCATTTATTTTATAAAACTTGTAGCTTGCTTTTTGTTAAGTGTGTTTCAAAGTCACTTAGAAGGCTGTCTTATATATTAATATTGTTAGTTGGGCTGCATATCTTTTCTATATTAAGTTAGAATGTATATTTCTTCAGAGATCCAGTGTCTTGTTCATATCTTTTGATTATTTTTCTGTTAGGCTGTTGGATTTTTCTTTTTTCTTTTTTTTTTTTTTGAGACAGAGTCTCTGTTGCCCAGATTGAGAGTGCAGTAGCACAATCTTGGCTCATTGCCTCCTGTGTAGCTGAGATGATAGGTGCGTGCCACCATGCTCGGCTGATTTCTGTAATTTTAGTGTAGAAGGGGTTTCATCATGTTGGCCAGGCTGGTTTTGAACTCTTGACCTCAAGTGATCTCCCTGCCTTGACCTTGCCAAGTGTTAGCATTACAGGCATGAGCCACTGTGCCTGGCTTTTAAAAATATTTTTTAGTTTTTAGGAGAGACAGGGGTCTCCCTATGTTGCCCAGGCTAATCTCAAACTCTTGGCCTCAAGGGATCCTCCCACCTCAGCTTCCCAAAGTGCTGGGGTTATAGGTGTAAGCTATTGTGCCTGGCCCTAAAAAACTGGTTCTTAGAAAAAGGTGGCAGATGAATATATTCCTGCAAAGCAGGAGGAAAAAAATTTGCCATTTAATAACGTAGGCAGGAAAGATCAGCTAAAACAAAAATCAAAGGGAATTATGCCCATTTCATATCAACATTCTTAAGTCTACATTAATGGGAACCAATAAGTTCCTAAAACTGGATGAAGAGACAAAAACCTAAAAACTGGAAGAGAAAAGGCAGTGAGATTTAATATGGTGGGCCAGGTGCACTGGGTCACGTCTATAGTGCCAGCACTTTGGAAGGCTGGTGTGGGTGGATCACCTGAGCTCAGACCAGCCTGGGTAACATGGCAAACCCTGTCTCTACTAAAAGTAAAAAATTAGCTGGGCAGCCAAGTAAGATGGCTTAGTCCTAGCCAATCTGGAGGCTGAGGCAGGAGGATCGCTTGAGCCCGGGAGGCAGAGGCTGCAGTTAGCTGAGATCACGCCATTGCACTCCAGCCTGGGTGACAGGGCAAGATCCCGTCTCGAAAAATAAAATATCATGCCTACAAATCTTGAGTTGTTACCATTGTGATTCAAAGCTTCCCAAGTCATTTTGCAAAAGTAACATTTTCAGTACTCAAACCTGGTTTTCTTCTTAAGGAAAAAACTCCATCATGTACTGCTTAACCAGGATAATAACAGCTTAGGAGAGCTTATTTGAAGAATGTAAGGATGGCTAAACATTGGGGAATCAGAAACAAAATTGTTAGTAAACTAAAGAACACACCCTAGTTAGCCACAGATGCTAAGAAAATTCAGCTACAAAACTCACCAGCAATTTAGGGTTAAAACATCATATGAAATGCCAAATTAATAAAATGGTGCCATTAAAGGTGAGTTCAAGCCTAAAAGGCCAAAACCACTAGTATTTGTCATTGTTCTCATTGTTTTTTTTTGTTGTTGTTCTGACATGCCCTAATGTTTTGTGACAAACTCTGTTCGACCTAGTATTTAATCTGACACCTAAAATGTTAAGCGTATACAGTTGCAAAGACATAATTACTTGCAATTGTGTAAATAGTGATCTTTGAAACTAAAACTATTTCATTCTCAAATACATCTATTAGACTCTAAATTCCTAAGGGAGTTGATGGTCATGATCACCCACTTAAAGAAAATACCTGGGCCAGGTGTGGTGGCTCACACCTGTAATCCCAGCACTTTAGGAGGCTGAGGCAGGAGGATTGCCTGAGACCAGAGGTTCAAGACCAGCTTGGGCAACAAGGTGAAACCCTGTTTATACAAAAACATATAAAAAAATTAGCCAGGGGTGGTGGCAGGCACTTGTAGTCTGAGCTATTTGGGAAGCTGAGGTGGGAGGATCCCTTGAACCTGGAAGGCAGAGGTTGCAGTGAGCCAAGATTGCACCACTGCACTGCAGCCGGGGTGACAGAGTGAGACCCTGTCTCAAAAAAAAAAAAAAAAAGAAACCTGGACAAGCAAGTTTTTACCACTTCTTCCTCTTTGAATTTTTTTCCATTCCTGTTGTCTCCATGATTTTATATTAATGTGTCATTTTTTTGAGACAGTTTCACCCAAGCTGGAGTACAGTGACATGATTTAGGTTCACTGCAACCTCCGCCTCCCAGGTTCAAGGGATTCTCCTGTCTCAGCCTTTCAAGTAGCTGGGATTACAGGCATGTGCCACCATGCCCAGCTAATTTTTTTGTATTTTTAGTAGAAACAGCGTTTTGCCATGTTGGCCAGGCTGTTCTCAAACTCCTGACCTCTGGTGATCCACCCGCCTTGGCCTCCCAAAGTGCTGGGATTATAGGCATGAGCCACTGAACCTGGCCGTTCATGTATTTTTATGCTTAACTTTCATTAAGTAGTCATTTATTGCTGGAAAAACCTGAGACTTCATACTTTGTTGGGCAGAGTTACTCTTAGCACTCATCTCTTCAGGAAAGATAATTGAATAGCAGATGTGCTCAGGTTTTCACTCAGTAAATGACTTTTGTCTGTGTATTAGGAAAAACAATTGAGCCAGGCACAGTGGCTCACACCTGTAATCCCAGCACTTTGGGAGGCCAAGATGGGCAGATCACGAGGTTAGGAGTTCGTGACCAGCCTCCTGACCAACGTGATGAAACCCCATCTCTACAAAAAAATACAAAAGTTAGCCAGGCGTAGTGGCATGCTCCTGTAATCCCAGCTGCTCAGGAGGTTGAAGCAGTAGAATCGCTTGAACTCATGAGTCAGAAGTTGCAGTGAGCAGAGATCGTGCCATTGCACTCCAGCCTGAGCTACGAGAGCAAAACTCTGTCTCAAAAAAACAAAACAACACACACACACACACACACAGAAAAACACAATTGAGTTGGAAGTTGGCTATGAATCCGATTAATTAGAAGCCAAATCTTTTTTGAAGGGGCTCTGATATGTTGATAAAATGCCACATGACTGTTTCTCAGTTAAAATCTTGACAGGGACTTGAGTTACGTTGGTGGCTATGGAGTTCTGCAATCCACAGTGGATGCTCTCTAATAACCAGTGACCTCAAATGAACTGTCCCTAAGGCAAGAGCAACCACAGCTGTGGGGAGCATTTGGCAATCACTCTCCCCACCCAAGGTTCTCACTTGGTAAACTTTGTACCTACTGGGTCCCCCTGGTGGCGGAAGAGAAAATAAATTTCCTTCAAGTGACTGTCCATTCTCCTTCAAGTCCATGTTCTTAATCTTTTATTTATTTATTTGTTTGTTTTTGGAAACGAAGTTTCACTCTTGTTGCCCAGGCTGGAGTCCAATGGCATGGTACCGGCTCACTGAAGCCTCTGCCTTCCAGGTTCAAGTGATTCTCCTGCCTCAGCCTCCCTAGTAGCTGGGATTACAGCCATGCACCACCACCACACCTGGCTAGTTTTTGTGTTTTTAGTAGAGACCGGTTTTTCCATTGTTGGTCAGGCCAGTTTCAAACTCCCGACCTCATGTGATCCGCCCGCCTCGGCCTCCCAAAGTGCTGGGATTACAGGCATGAGCCTGGCCCATGTTCTTAATCTTTTACCTTGAATTTCATCACTTGTTTCTGTTTTGATTCTTCTGGTTTTGATGGTTTGTTTGAGATAGAATCTTGCTGTGTCACCCAGGCTGGAGTGCATTGATGTGATCTCAGCTCAGTACAACCTCTTCCTCTGGAGTTAAAAAGATTATCTTGCCTTAAACCCTCCGAGTTCCTTGGGCTACAAGTGTGGGCCACCATGTCTGGCTAATTTTTTTTTTTTTTTTTTTTTTTGACAGTCTCACTCTGTCGCCCAGGCTGGTGTGCAATGGCGTGGTCTCGGCTCACTGCGACCTCTGCCTCTCGGGCTAAAACTATTCTCCTGCCTAAGCCTCCTGAGCGGCTGGGATTACAGGCACCTGCCACTATATCCATTTTTCTCCATTTTAATGCGTACATTGATAGACATGGACAACTATAACCCATGTAAACAAAAGGTTTTTGGGAATCATATATATAGAGAGAGACAGGGTCTTGCTCTGTCGCCCAGGCTGGAGTGCAGTGGTGAGATCTTAGCTCACTGCAACCTCTGCCTCCCGAGTTCAAGCAATTCTCCTGCTTCAGCCTCCCAAGCAGCTGGGATTACAGGCATACACCACCATGCCCAGCTAATTTTGTATTTTTAGTAGAGACAGGGTCTCACCGTGTTGACCAGGTTGGTCATGAACTCCTAACCTCAGGTGATCCACCCGCCTCAGCCTCCCAAAGTGCTGGGATTACAGACATGAGCCACTGCGTCCAGCCTAATTTTTTCTATTTTATTTTTTACTTTTTATTTTTTTTTGAAAGAAAGAAAAAGAGAAAAGAAGAAAGAAAGAGTGAAAGAAAGAAAAAGAAGAATGAAAGAGAGAAAGAGGAAGAGAAAGAGGGAGAGAGAACGGGATTCTTGTTCTATTGCCCAGGCTAGAATGCAGTCTAAAAATGGGTATTAAAAACCTCTTTTATGCCAATAATTGTGCTTAACAATGGAGACAGGAAGGAATAGGAGATGAAGATAACAAATAAGCAGCCAATGAATATTTTATTTAAGCCTGTGAAATGCTATGCAATTGCTGAGGAGTGATTTACTTCCAATTACGTGGTCACTTTTAAAATAGGTGTAATGTGATACTGAGAAAAATGTATGTTTTGTGGATTTGGGGTGGAGAGTTCTGTAAATATTTGTTAAGTT